>MU728349.1:74204-170031 GCA_026770625.1 Nicotiana glauca
GGGGGGGGGGGAGGGGGAGGATCAGAAACTCCTTGGAGAGTGCACCAAAAACTTGAATAGAGTACTGCACTTTGCATAAAGGATATCACAAACAGCACAAAGGATTCAAAGGCCTCCAGCTATTCCAAGACTGGTATAAGGATGAAAGAGGCAGGGAGGGAAACTGAGGGATCACTAGAGATTACGCCGGAGTTTCGCCGGCGACGGAAAATTCTGTGCAGATCCCAAAGGAGTTATGGGTCTCTGTTAAGCTACCAGGGCCCAGATTGAATACAGTTTGATGGGGAAGAGGGCTAAAGTGGGAAAAATCAGGGGGTGAAGAGTGGTTGACGAAGGGGCCCTGGCAGTACGAAAGACTAAACTGTACATACAACCACAATTTTAAAGGCACTGAAAAGTTTACCACACCTATCAAAATTGATAAGAAATGGACATTGGGCCTAACTCAACCCCAAAAGCTAGCTCGTGAGGGGAGGATTGCCCAAGCCATATAAAGAGATCAAGTCTCCCATCCCTAAGTCAATGTGCGAGACTCAACAAAATTTTTATACCTAATATATAAAAACAAAGGTAACATCCGCTCATGGTTCAGTTTCCATTTTTCCAACTTATCTATAACAGATAATATAGTTCTCACCCCGTTATTGTTAGTGTAATCAATAACTGCTTCTAAAAAGGGAAAACCCAACATCTGTATTTTCAAGATAGGTGATGAATATGATAGCGAACAATTCCTACGCTGACAAGCTCGAAGCAGTTTCACAACCATTGCCACTCTTGGCTTCTTTGCTACGAGGGAGATATTACTGATGCTAATATGAGGTCACACAACCCTCATTTTAATGAAGATTTATTGCCTGAAAAGAAATCAAGCTTAGAGAACTGAGAGATTCATGAAGCTCACATCATGCAATATTAGTTCTGTAACACGCAACTGATCAGCAATGCCACTCTCCACAACTGTCTGCAAAACAAACAATAAACAACAAATTTTCAGAAATCAGCAAACAGTATGAAAAGATTTACAGCACTCGAAAGAGTATTGCCTTCGCAAAAAAATAAAAGAGAGCTTTTCCTATGTTGCATCCCTTATAATGATATTGGCCCTAAACCTTTTACTTTTACAGGCTTTTTTATTTGGTTGCGATGTGGGAGGTACCAAGGAGAGTGTTAAAGGCCTCGAGGTTGCAACTAACCACAAACCTAATAGACATTGGAACTTTGAGAACAACTAATTTTTTCGAAAATGTTGGGCGAGCTTGCGCACACCTCAGTTATTTATAGGTACTGAATAACTTAGCCACCAAGGCTTAGCAGATGGGAAGAAATCACCTACTCAGGTCTCCAAGAAAAAAAACACAACACTTAATTGACCATTACCCAAACCCTTGGGTGCAACTTTGGGAATAGGTGATCATCAGGGCAATATAAGAAAAAGGCATTTGAACTATTTAAGAAGATAGGAAAACTGGAAGGTGGACATTCAGATATACCTTTAGTATCTGGGAAAGCGTAGAAAGCTCAACCGGGGGCAACTCCCTCAGGTCACTGTTGACACTATGAAATGTTTCATCTGAAAATATTTAGGAAGAAAAAAGAAATAAATAAGTAAAATACATACATCCTTTTTCCGATAGGTACAAAAAATGAGCCAATAGAAACCAACAATAATTTGTAAAGAGAGCCCGCCCAATGACAGGTGTCCTAGAAGTAGGAGTGAAACTATGTGAACCTTTTTTTGTAATGCATCAATTTACTATTTCCTTTGCCATCATACTTATAGTTTTACTCTCTTTTTTCCAGAAATCAAGACTACAATATCATGAACCCCAGACTATCCATTGGAGGATCTCTGGTATAGGTGGACAGCAGAACATACAGCCTCAATCCCGTTTCACGCGATAGCCCAACTTTATGAGGTCAAGATTATCGATTCGTAAATCCAAGTTATTTCTTGATAAGGTAAAACTTTATTAAATACCAAGGTGGTACAAATGCTATTCGTAAATCCAAGTTAATCAATTAATTTTAAAAAAATAAAATGTGAACATGAGAAACAAAATTGGTAATAAATATCTGTGGAAGCTAATTTCTACAAATATTAAATTAAGAGGGAATACAGTAGTAGCAATACATCTATATGTTCAAAGTAATCCTCGTCAAAATGAACACTTCACAAAGAAAATAAGGTTAAAGAAAGAGCTCCACCAGTCAGACAACAATATCCACTTTTTGTAATAAATCATTCTGATTCAAGAGTCTCTCTCATGCCATCTCCCAACTCAGCCAGTGGATTATATATCGTCAATAACATGTCTCACATACGCTCATCTCAAATCATCAACAATGCGCCTCACATAAACTAATAATTGTTCCCAACAGAATAATTGACTCGCAATCATAACAACAGCAATTGAAGTGTTTAACAATAGCAACTCAAAAGTATTCGTCGGGGAAAATTTTTATACTAAGTGACGACAAATTGCAATTGACTTTCACATTTCCAGTTTGACAACTGAGTTGGGGACCAAAAGTCTTAGCAATCTATGCTAAACCAAGAAGATAAAATTCCATTTCCAACTCAATTAATTGGGAAAAATAGACCGAAATTTTTCAATGTACATACTCCATATATCTACATGGGGCTAGAAGTACGACTATCCCCATGCGAGTATCATAATTGCAGCCAAAATTTTAAAAAATCAGAATCATGGGAACTCAACAATGTTCTGTTTTTCAAGAGTATTAAAGGATTACGTTAAAGACTTACTGTTAAGACTGCTGAAGTGCATATTCCTTTGCACACTACATATATTGTCCCTACAAAGCAAAAAATGACATAAGATGTTATTTGCTGATGTTTATAACAGCTTCTAAAAAAACAAGGAGGTATGTATAACCAAGAAAAAAGGAAATAAATGTAAAAATTTATTTTCCAAAAACTTGCCATATATAGGAGCAACCAGTAGTCTCTTGAAAGCTAAGAGCTAGTTCAGTTGAATACTCCAGATCCCTCCAAGAAATAATTGTATCTGAAAGAAGAATATATTATTCTGAAACTGAATAACAACATAATAGAAGTCATAGAAGGGGAGAAAGGGGACAAAACTATGGATCTTGAGGATACCTTCTTGCTTCCGATAGATATCCTCTGCACTAATACGGTGCAGAAGCAAAGTCTCGTTATCATCTTCATCAAGTACAAGCAATCCTAGTTCTTCCGATCTCTACATCAGCATCCACAATCACAAGCAATAAAATTAACCCCTCTCAATCGGTTCATATAAATCATTTTTTGACAACACAAGCAAAATGGTATAAACTGAACATCAAACATTCTACTAAAACTCACCTCTATATAATCCACAGTTACATGCCCTGTTCCTTGATCATCCCATTTCCCATCGTCATTAAGACGATAGACCTTTACACGCTGCAACATAGATGGGACAAAGGTTAATCTAACAAAATTAAATTAATATGGAAAAGTAAGAAAGACCAACTGCAAGGCCAAATATATTAGTAGGCAAAACTGCTTAGGATTGTTCATCAGCCTGTAAAGAAATCATAGTTGGGAAAGGGCAGGAAGGTTCTTTGTTTTTCACTTTTTTGTTTTGTGGAAGGTGGGAGGCAAGGTAATTCTCATTAAAAAAAATACAGAGATAAAGATACAAGAATGTAAAAGAAAATCTACATTGAGAACAGAAAAGCGCACAGAACAAAAGATGCTACAAACCGCACAAGTATTCCAAAACCTCCTGCACACCGGAATTGCAGAGGAAGTTTCAGCTGGTAACGGCAAACCAAGCACAGTTCCACTCATGTAACCAATTAGCGCCTTCATCAACTTTAATACATCTTTCTAAATGAAAAAAATGTGATAGATCTTTTCATTTCTGCACAGAACTGGACAGAGTTTCCCCCCGAAGATTCCCCTTAATAGTTATTTGAACTTTGTTAGCTCCTTAGTATTAGCCTCAACATCTGTATCGGAGCTAGCATTATTCCTTTTTTGCTATAACTCTGTTGGTAAGCATCTTCTTGATGCCAGCAATGAAATCAATTGCTTCATCAAAATAAACTGGACAGAGTTTAATACCAATATCTTTTATTTTTTATTTTAGAAAATGTAATTGCAGTTTATAACCCAATATCACATCCAAAAGAATAAGATTACTAGCTATGCGAGAAATATCAGATGGTAAAGTCACTTGGTAATAAGAATAGGAAGTGCAGTAACATCTATTTTTCCAAAGAACTACCACAGCAATGCCAAGATACTATCCTACATTGGCATAACGTCACCTCCAATTGCATCTCGACTGATGCAATCCATTACCAATCTGCAAACGCTATACTAAACTTCGCTCGTACTATCCAATATGTTGATTGACAAACCAATGATGTTGTGTACCAATCAGTTAGAGTAAGCTATGTAGATCGTCTATATTCATTGGCTCATCCCAATACTACATAAAATTCCTTTTAAGAAATTTAAGAAAAGTTGGCGCTCTAAATCAATCTCAACTACTTGATATCACCTTTATAGATTCTTTAATAAATGGTATTCTACTCTAAGCTAAGTTTGCATTAATTCCAAGAGATTTTAGGCCTTCTGAGACAATTACAATGTGTGATCTTAGGTTTTCTTTGTCTCCATTTATTACCTTTTTTAATAAGTAACGAAAACACGTCTCCTTTTTACCTTCAACCATCATATTCTTATATACCTACCAAGTACCAACCAATGGATATGGAAATCTATGCAAGATATGACCAAACAATCTCGAGTGACCTTATCCGATGTTTTCCTATGAATTCGCTCTTAGCATCCTCTACTAGATGCGTACATTTTTAATATTATTCGTTGATAAATAAGAAGACAACACAAAACTTCTCGTTGTCAATAAAGGATCATATCTAATATTGTACGGACTTGTACCATTGCACACCTATCTTCTTTTACTGTTTTGATAAATAGGTAAAATTTTATTAATGTAAACATATGAGTAATAAGCTAATGGTGGACATTACATAATAGGAGGCACCTTTATAAAAATACAGATCTTAACATCTGCACATTTATGACATTAATCTTGTGGATATATTGGGCCTTGGAAGTCCAACATTTACTCTCATGCAACATTGCTGGTCTCCTAAGTTGCTCGGACTCGGGTGCAGGTATCCGATACGGGGACGAATCCGAGTATCGGATTCGGCAAAATCTAAATTTTAAGATTCAGGGGTGCGGATCCAGATATGGATACGGGTGCGGGAATTCGGCTAATAAAAAATAGAGCTATAAAAATATTGTAAATTTTGAGAGATATTCTGTGAAAAACTTACATGAATATTATAGAATTCAATCTTTCATTCTCTAAGATGGACATTATTCTTTCATTCTCCTAAATCTGTTTCATTTTTTATTTTGAAAAATCAAAATCTCAATTTTTCTCCCAAATTTGTGGATGGACTCCGGTCAAAGTGTCGAAGTCAGTTGACCGTATCCGGGACGTTTCTCGCTCCCGCTCCCGTCCCGGTCTCGTATCGGGACGGCATCAAAATCGAAGAGTCCGCGCAACTTAGCTGGTCTCACAAGCGTTTTACAAACTTGCATTTCATGTAGTTAGATATTTTTTTGCCATATAGTGGTCTTGTAATACTCCTCCACTTCAACCATCTTATTCTAATCCAATGTGCTACATTTTCATCTATGATCCATCATACTATTCTTCAGGAAAACTGAGTCCACATATTTAGGTCGTCTGCATTTAAGCACTAACAATCCTAAATAATCTCACTTCACAATCATTTTTCTGATTGGAATTAAACTTGTACTAGATATATTTTTTTGGGTCTTACTTTTTCGTTGGATAGTTTTTAGATGGAGCTTGTTTAACACAAAACAACCTCATCAGAATAGCTTTCAGCTAGCTAACAGGTGATGTATTTGTCAATCCAAATCAAAAAGTATTAATTTATATATTCCTCCACTGTGAAGTTGCAGCAGACTTATGGAGCATGTTTTTCACTATTTTCAGAATAAAATGGGTCATGTATTATTCTTTCATTCTCCTAAATCTGTTTCATTTTTTATTTTGAAAAATCAAAATCTCAATTTTTCTCCCAAAATTGTGGATGGACTCCGGTCAAAGTGTCCGAAGTCAGTTGACCGTATCCGGGACGTTTCTCGCTCCCGCTCCCGTCCCGGTCTCGTATCGGGACGGCATCAAAATCGAAGAGTCCGCGCAACTTAGCTGGTCTCACAAGCGTTTTACAAACTTGCATTTCATGTAGTTAGATATTTTTTTGCCATATAGTGGTCTTGTAATACTCCTCCACTTCAACCATCTTATTCTAATCCAATGTGCTACATTTTCATCTATGATCCATCATACTATTCTTCAGGAAAACTGAGTCCACATATTTAGGTCGTCTGCATTTAAGCACTAACAATCCTAAATAATCTCACTTCACAATCATTTTTCTGATTGGAATTAAACTTGTACTAGATATATTTTTTTGGGTCTTACTTTTTCGTTGGATAGTTTTTAGATGGAGCTTGTTTAACACAAAACAACCTCATCAGAATAGCTTTCAGCTAGCTAACAGGTGATGTATTTGTCAATCCAAATCAAAAAGTATTAATTTATATATTCCTCCACTGTGAAGTTGCAGCAGACTTATGGAGCATGTTTTTCACTATTTTCAGAATAAAATGGGTCATGTATTATTCTTTCATTCTCCTAAATCTGTTTCATTTTTTATTTTGAAAAATCAAAATCTCAATTTTTCTCCCAAAATTGTGGATGGACTCCGGTCAAAGTGTCCGAAGTCAGTTGACCGTATCCGGGACGTTTCTCGCTCCCGCTCCCGTCCCGGTCTCGTATCGGGACGGCATCAAAATCGAAGAGTCCGCGCAACTTAGCTGGTCTCACAAGCGTTTTACAAACTTGCATTTCATGTAGTTAGATATTTTTTTGCCATATAGTGGTCTTGTAATACTCCTCCACTTCAACCATCTTATTCTAATCCAATGTGCTACATTTTCATCTATGATCCATCATACTATTCTTCAGGAAAACTGAGTCCACATATTTAGGTCGTCTGCATTTAAGCACTAACAATCCTAAATAATCTCACTTCACAATCATTTTTCTGATTGGAATTAAACTTGTACTAGATATATTTTTTTGGGTCTTACTTTTTCGTTGGATAGTTTTTAGATGGAGCTTGTTTAACACAAAACAACCTCATCAGAATAGCTTTCAGCTAGCTAACAGGTGATGTATTTGTCAATCCAAATCAAAAAGTATTAATTTATATATTCCTCCACTGTGAAGTTGCAGCAGACTTATGGAGCATGTTTTTCACTATTTTCAGAATAAAATGGGTCATGTATTATTCTTTCATTCTCCTAAATCTGTTTCATTTTTTATTTTGAAAAATCAAAATCTCAATTTTTCTCCCAAAATTGTGGATGGACTCCGGTCAAAGTGTCCGAAGTCAGTTGACCGTATCCGGGACGTTTCTCGCTCCCGCTCCCGTCCCGGTCTCGTATCGGGACGGCATCAAAATCGAAGAGTCCGCGCAACTTAGCTGGTCTCACAAGCGTTTTACAAACTTGCATTTCATGTAGTTAGATATTTTTTTGCCATATAGTGGTCTTGTAATACTCCTCCACTTCAACCATCTTATTCTAATCCAATGTGCTACATTTTCATCTATGATCCATCATACTATTCTTCAGGAAAACTGAGTCCACATATTTAGGTCGTCTGCATTTAAGCACTAACAATCCTAAATAATCTCACTTCACAATCATTTTTCTGATTGGAATTAAACTTGTACTAGATATATTTTTTTGGGTCTTACTTTTTCGTTGGATAGTTTTTAGATGGAGCTTGTTTAACACAAAACAACCTCATCAGAATAGCTTTCAGCTAGCTAACAGGTGATGTATTTGTCAATCCAAATCAAAAAGTATTAATTTATATATTCCTCCACTGTGAAGTTGCAGCAGACTTATGGAGCATGTTTTTCACTATTTTCAGACTAAAATGGGTTATGTTTTTAAGTGTTAGAGATGCCTATGAGAACTGAAATACAAGAAGATCTGGACAATGGTGCCTGCAAGTATTTTTAGGTATATGTTTTGATGGAATCTCAACTTCAAGCTACTCCCTGAAGGTTACCTGTGCTTAATCAATTTAACTGGATTAACCTTTCCCCTGTAAATAACACTGATCAATTTTTGGATTTTGTCAGCTCCTTAATCTTATTAGTCTCTCCTTTATATTTGGGCTGACTCAATCTCAACTTCGTAACCTTTGCATCTGCTAGATGGTTTTTGATGATAGAAACGTACTTCAGAAAAAATAGTATCTTATTCTACTTACCCTAAAATCCTCACATAGTAAGTGCTTCTCTCAGTTCAAACTTTCGGCTAACTACCCACTAATTTAACATTAATCTAATATCAAACTAACTTCAAAAGGTCTGTTGAAGCAACAATAGCACATCTACGCAAATACTCAACATAGCAAGCCAAACTTGTTCAATTTACGCCCTCTTTCAGCCCCTAACACTATTTAATCTCATAGACAAAAGGTATAGTATGCTGAATATTGTGTGTCAATATTAAGACAAAAGTAGCTTTGTGCTTTTTCATATTAAGTTTGCTTGCATGTGCCCTCAATAATCAAGCAAGATTCGTGATGCGACTGTTCACAAGTTTTCCAACTCTTTCCATATGAGATCCATTGAGATACAAAACTAACCATCAACGCCAACTCAAATGACAAGTGAGGCTTGCTCAGTTGGTAAAAGCACCTCCGCCCATGGCCGTTAGGTCCTGGGTTCGAGTCACGCTGGAAGGGAAGTGTGGAAACACTATAGATCCACCTAAATTGGGAGGGGTTTAAAAAAAACAGCCAATTCAAACTTGTAGCTAAGTTAGAAGCTTGTGTATCACATTGTAGCAAATCTTAGGTCACTCAAATTTTGTAAAATCATACTTCCAACACCATCCGAAGATCGATTAGGTCTCTCTTATATTTTCCATATCCCATTTCCTTATCTCAAGAGCAAGTTTTATCCATCAGTACAAAATATCCATTTCACTTTCCAAATCACAGGAAAAATCTAATTGCAGACTAAGTTTGAAACTTGTGCTTAAGACTTTTATAACTTAAAGAGGACATTCTTAGACTCCCTAAGAACAAGAAGAGTTGAAACAAGTTCACTCAAATCAAACCAGCTCTGTTTCACCTGAATGCTTTTTGGAGAAATCTTATTTTTCTTTGGTGCATATGACATTTCCAAGCACATGCATATGTTTCCCGTCCCAAAGGGACTAAAATATTTACTGATATTTGCTATATTTTTCCTCCTTCTACAAAAAAAAGTGCAAAAGCTGCAATTTAGGAAAACAATTAAGTAAATGATTTTCTTCAAAAAAAAATCCAAAAGATGAGTGCCAGAAACAACTGGTACTCAATCTATTAAAAAATAAAAAGTTGAAAAATTCGTCAACATAATGACAAGTGGCTGCCTTACCCTACGGCCTACACAGATTACACAAAAGAGGAAGCAAAAACAACTAAGTACCAGAAACAACTATCAAGCAAGAGTTCTTCCAATTAGATATACAAATCATAAATTACCCTTGGCGCCAACCGAAAGAGGCTGAGTTTTTAATACAGGTCCAGCTTCAGTTAAGATTGATCAGTAACTAGAAGACATAAATTAGTCTAATATAAACTGTAGAAGGCTGGATAACTAGAGCATAAATTACAAAACCCAAGGCTGAATAACCTGAGCATAAATTACAAAACCCATAAGAATTTAACAGTATAACAAAGCAAGTATAGATGACTTTTTTAATGACGGATGTGTTCGGGCAAACTCTCGCACACCTCAGTTATTCCACCGGGTATCTGCTACCTCCCCCTAACACATATACCGGGTAAGGCCCACCAAGAACATAGAACACCTATTGTGCCACCTAACACTACAAAGTACCTTCTAAAAGCAGGGGCATAGCTAGCTCTTCGATTATGGATTCAGCCAAACCCAGTGGTTTTGTTACAAACACTGTATTTGTCTTAAGAAGTATTAATTTAGAACCCAATAGCTTTAAAATACTAGAATCCCGAACCCAAAAGCTTCAAATCCTGGCTCCGCCTCTGTCTACAAGGAAACTGAACCGAAATATAAATACTCGGGCATACAGTGCGCAGAATTCCCAGTAAATATCCATTTTTTTAGCTCAGCAAATAGTTAATATAGTCAAAACATAGTGAATATTCAATCCCAACTAGTTCGGGATAAACACGTAATCAATTGTGTAATATATTAATTCCAAATAAAAAAAGAAAAACCAATCACTGTGAAATTAGTGCTAGGGTTAATGCAAAGGTGCGATTTTTTGGAGTGAATTTGAGAAACGAAGCTAACCTGCATCGGATTATTAGTCCCTGTAGACTTCTCTTGAGCGCCCATGGAAAATTCTAGAAGCCAAAATTCACTTGACCAGTAGTGTAGATTAGATAGCGAGGAACGACAATTAGGGTTTTTGAGTGGGCACAAAAAAGTGGAGAGAAACAAAGGTAGAAGAGGAAGTATTCGAGGTTTTTCTGAGGTATAGAAATATTGGGGAATCAATTCAAAACCCTAACCGCCATTGAAATTATTTTGCTCAGTGAATTGAATCTTCTATGCTTCTCTCTCTCTCTCTCTCTTCTTTCTCTCTCTCTCTTCTCTCCTTCGTTTTTATTCTCTCGTTTTTCTAAAGTGTTTTTCCGTGGCCCGACCTTTGGAACACAGAAGCAGTACATTGGTTGGTTATTAAAATCCTTTACTGCCCTTCATTTACATGAAAATACCGGAGTATGCCACTGCTGTTTAGGGAGGGGAATCTTTATTTCACCTACTCTATTTATTTTTTTTAAATCATTTAGAAATTTACTAATTCGACTAATTTAGATTTGTATCGAGTAACACAATAAAAAAATTATTCATAAGGATTATTTTTATTAAGCAAATAAATAGATAATATGTATTTATACATATATTTCTTTCATTATATTTAACTGCATTAAATTACTTAATCATGATAAGTTTGTATAGTTTGACGTAAATATTACTCCTTCCAGTCCACAATACGTGATTTCTTGACTGTTTTCACACATATTAAGCAATTCATCTTTAATATTAATTATTAATAAAATTGGTCATATTAACCTTTAATCTCCCTCTTTTTTTTTGGTTAAAGAGCGGATATTTATGTAATTGCTGACCAAAAATACGTTATACAGTATTGTCATTGCTGGGGTATTGTAGTTCCCCTAGCAACTCGATGTTATGAGATAAAGAGTCAATATTACATGCCAAAAAAATCCTAACAACTTCAGTTCCTAGGATGTCTGCCCAAAATATATCATTTGCAAACATCGGAGGAACTGCTAGTAAGTTAGATCTACCTAAAAAAGTTGTCTTTGTTGCTTCTTTTTTCATTGCATCTGCCACTCTATTATGCTCCATGTACGTGTGCTTCACCACGACCCTGCCCATTCTTTGTATTAACAACCTGCATTCACCAATCATAGGCTCATATATTACGTTACATGTAATTAGCATTTGTATTAATTTTGCTGAGTCAATGTTGATGTCTCAAAGGGATCCAATCATTTTGTTCAGCAAGTTGCAGTCCTTTTAGGACGGCTTTCAATTCAGCCAAAGTGTTGGTTGTATGTGGTATATTCTCCATATACCCTATAATCCAATCCCCGTTGTGATTCCTGAATACTCCACCTATTCCTCATATGCCTGGGTTACCAATTGCTGCCCCGTCAGTGTTTAAATTAAAGAAACCTCTTCTGGGAGGTTCTCATTTTACAGTGATTTGGAATGCTTTTTTTATGGTTGTATTGTTTACCAACATAAAGTATTCAGTTGCTTTAGAGATAGTGTTGGCGATGTTGATTCTATCTTTTTTATTGTTGAACAAGTTGTGGTTTCTGCATAGCCAGATATGCCAGAAACAAAAAGGAATGATGTTTTTCCAAGAAATGTGATCATTAAAAGGTGTGTTCCTACACTTGTTCCAAGTCAAGGGTCATTGTTGGGATGAAAATATGGGGTTTTATTGCCTACTCTCAATTGAGGTCTTGGATAGTAAGTCTTGCCATAACTGGGCTGCATTAATGTATTCAAAGAATATGTGGTCACTTGTTTCTTTAAGATTATGGCAGAAACAACATTATGAGTTACAGTTAACCCCAATTATGTGGAGGTAACCTCCAGTAGGTAACCCTTTACTGGTAAGAAGCCAGATGGAGTTCTTGATTTTGTTGCGTGTGTGTAATTTCCATATCCAATTAAAATTCCCTTCCTCCTGTATTTCAACATTATTTTTGGTTTTGCTAAGGAAATAGTAGGCAGAGTTGTTGGTGAAGGACCCACTAGGAATCAGTCTCCAAATTAGCTTGTCATCCTTGGTAGGGTTTGGAGGGATGAAGATGAAATTGGTCATGTTAGAAATACTTGGGGTAGATCCATAGAGATGATAGAGAGATCCCAAACCCCTGAGTTGTAGACAGTGTCTACTTTGGCAATTTCATCATTATGAATAAGAGGGCCTTCTATCATGTCCCATAATGGCTGGCTTATTGGGGATCCAAGCATCACTCAAAAAGCTAACCCTGTTTTCGTTGTAGACCACACATCTACTTGTCTTCATGAAAGTATCTCATTCCTTGAAGATTGCATTGCCAGGCCAAAGACTTAGGGTATCTACGAGTTCTATGATTATGGTTCCAATTACAGTGCTTAGAGATGAGAAGTCTGACTCATAAGCTTGATGTGTTGTGATAAGTCCTCCGGGCCAGATTTACAAGGGTTGCTTTGTTTTTCAATTCAGCTTTTTTGAGCCATATCCCTCCATTGGCCTTCTTTTTTAACCCTGTCCCAATTTATTATATACATTTTTTTCCTATTTGGAGTGGTGCCCCAGATAAAATTCCTTTGAATTCTATCATTTTTCTTGGTGATTATTATGGGCAAATTGATGTATTGCATGATATGGTTAGAGATACTATTTAGGTAAGACTTAGCCAGGATGGTCCTGCCAATCATGTTGAGATAACTTGTTTTCCATCCAGCCAGTTTGGATCGTATGCTGTCTATTATGAACTGAAAGTCTGCACTAGTGGCTCTTTTATGGAATATAGGAAATCCAAGGTATTTACCACATGAGTCAGTAACTTGGATTGATAGAGCAGTGGTGAGACATTCCATGGTATCTTGGGATGTATTAGAGAAGAAGAGCACTCTTGACTTAGTAAGGTTGATTTTTTACCAGAGCTCTCATTAAAGAACTACAAGATAGAGTATATGGAGGTGCAGTTCCTGTTGCTTGCCTTGGTAAAGAGGGTGAGGTCATCAACAAAGAAAAGTTGAGAGATTATTGGACCAAACCTACTGATACTTATAGGTTGCCACTTATTGTCTTACACTGCTTAGTTTATTGACCTGGACAGCCTCTCCATACACATTATGAAAAAGTAAGGTGATATGGGATCCCGTAGTCTGATGCCTCTAGAGGGCTTAAAAGCTTCAGTCTTCCCTCCATTTACTAAGATTGAGATGTTGGAAAAGCTAATTCATGACATAATTAGCTTGGTCAACTCAGTTGGAAAGTTGAAGGCATGGAGTATGTCCCTGATAAAGGACCATTCCAACCTGTCAAAAGCTTTCTCCAAGTCAATTTCAAGGATTATGTTGCCTTGTTTCCCTTTCATTTTCCTAAAGTGAGTGATGTACTCTTACACAATGATAACATTGTCAGCGGCTCTCCTATTTGAAAGGAAACTGGCCTTCAGCCAGCATTGGCTTAATTCTGATGATAATGATCCTGGTGATGGACCTGTAAATTGTGTTGCAAAGTCCAATTGGTCTGAAGTTTGTTAGCATGGAAGCTTGGGGGCATTTTGAAATAAGGCAGAGCAGAGTTTGGTTCATGGTCTCATCCATGCAATTAGTAGTAAAGCATTTCTTGCAAAAGTCAAAGACATAGTTGCCCACAGTGCTCCAGTACTTTTGGTAGAACAAGGGGTGGAGGCCATCATGGCTTGAGGGAGAAGATAGCCATTTTTTATTTCTCACATTTCAAGTGGCCTATCCAGTCTGTCCCTTTGGGAGTCAGATAGGGTATAAGACATTATTTGGTGACTGGTGGTGGAAATAGGAGCTTGTGAGTGAGAGGAGGTATAGAGGTTTGTGAAGAAGCACATTATGGTTGTTTGGATGTCTTTTTGGTCGCAGAGCCAGTTTCTACTCTCATCTTTGAGAGAGAGAATTCTATTTTTTCTCCTTATATTGAGAGTGGAAGTGTGGAAGAATATGGTATTGTCATCTCTATCACGAAGCCAGTTAATCCTAGATTTGAGATTCCAGACGTCCTTCTCATTTGTAAGGATTGAATCTAGCTCACTCGTCAGATTTTTTTTAAGTTTAACAAGTAATTGCAGAATTGATAGTTAGGGAATCTTTGGATTCCTGAAATTCTAGCAAAGATTCTTCTTTTCTCATGGAAAATTTTGCCAAAGGTATTTTGTTCCACTGAGTCACAGTTTCCTTGAAAGACTCTGTGGATTGGATAAGAGTGGAATTGGGGGAAAGCCTCATTGATGATGCTGGGGAAGGTTGGGTGGCTAGCCCATATTGATTCAGACCTAAAAGGTCTAGTTGTATTATTGAATGATTCACCTTTTAGGATAACTTGGATGGGGAAATAATCAGAGTGGGTCCTAGGTTGGTGCAACACGATAGCCTCAGGGTACTGTGAGATCCAACTCTCGTTGGCAAAATACCTATCTATTCTTTCAATATTTAGAGAGGTCCTATTGATGTATCTCTTATTAGACCAAGTTAATCTACTACCTTTGTAATCTAAGTCTAATAATTTACATTCATTAAGACAGTTCTAGAACAAATTTTTGCGACTGGGTTAATCGGGTTACCCCCAAATTTATCCCTAGCTTTCAAGACTTCATTAAAGTCCCATCCCACAAACCAGTTGTTTGTAAAGGTTTTGGAGATGGTAACTAAGTTCTCCCAGAGCAATTTCCTATCGGCTAAATTATTACTAGCATGTATGGTCGAGAATAACTAAGGGGTATGGTTAGAAAGTACCTTCACCATGGCATGGATACCCTGGGGGGTGATGGCCACCTCGTCCATACTAACGCTATCCTTTTTACACATAAACACGATCCTCTAGATAGACCAATAGCCGGCGATTGGATTATCAAATCAAATTGAAGTTCCTCATCTAGTTTCTTGTGGTCAACCATCTTGGTCTCTAGCAGAACGAGCATAACTTGCTTGTGCAGCTTGACCATATCCATGCAGTGCCTTCTGAATTCGGTGTTGTTACCACCCCCTAATATTCCATATGATGTAATTCATTATGGGTGGTTGATTGTTTGGGCACTGAGCTTCCTGAGGTTTCCCCGTTCCTCGTGGTGTCTCCTTTAGAGACGTTTGGGTTTTCCTCTTTAAGCTGAGTACTAGAGTCGGATTGAGTAGTGGCTTGATGGTTCCTTGAGATTGGTGAGACACTAGGCTTAGTCTATATTTGGTCATCGATCTGGGTCACAATATCACTAGCACTTCGCTGGTCTCCACACTGAATTCTAGCACCCTGACAGAGTCCGGTAGGAGAGAGACTGTTCGAAGGGGATTGTAGGTTGTTCCTTCTGCATTTGTTAGGTTTTTCATTTTGAGGAGATCTAGGGCCTTGTTGATTTCCCTTTTGATGTTGTTGAGTGGTAGAGACGTACTTTTCTCTAATGGAGCAGAAGATGATGGTGTTTGGTGAATTTGGGGGTCCTCAATTCCCAGATATGGGAAGAATAGTATTGACTGAAAGACTTGGGACATTTGACTATTGAGCATCGTTTGGTCGATGTTTGGTTATATGTTGTCTTTGTTCACCATCGTCTACCATAGTCATGGTCCAAAGGCATCCATGGCCTTGTTCAGTGCTTCAACCGTTACCTTCGCCAAATATGCCGGGTTTTGGACAATCAAAGTCACTAGTTGTCTTCCCGGGGTAAGATTGTAGGTTCCCTGTCTCTTTAGCGCTACCTCCAGCCAAGATGTTGGTCGGTATTCCAGTGGTAGCGGTAGATATGTCACAAAAGAGGAAGGCATTTTTTTCTTTCATTTTTGTGTTTTTTTGATTTACTACTTTGGATAATGAGAGGGATTAAGTTAAGGGGCTGAGTCATTATTCTGACCTTTGATGTCAAATCTTGGTCAGTGGAATAGGCATGGGTTATTGATTTATTGTGCATGGGGAGAGGGATTCTGAATTAATTAGAGATCTTGTTGAATTGATGGTGAGTATCTTTTCACCTGAATTTGAGTGTGATTTTAGGTGAGGCACTTGAGTATTTATGGTGTCTGTTGAGTTTTCCCCATTAGAGGTTTTCTATGAGATAGGGGTAAGGGAGTAGACGATAGTGTAGGGTTATTTTTTGGGCAGGTAGTCTCCAATTGGGTGAGGAAATTGGTTGATCAGGACCGACCCTGCAATCCATAACCCCAAAATTGGGGTCTTTTGCGTCGGCGAATGGGCCTAAAGCAGGGGTCGCATCTCGAGAGATTAAGTGGGGATCGAGGGTGGGGGGTATGTCAGCTTCCTCGAGCCCCATTCCTTCCTTACATTTTGCATTAGTTTTGGGCTAGGGCCGCGTGAGAATAGTTATACGAGAATGGGTGTGGGGTTTTGTTTGTTGTTTGGGCTGTTGGGCCTGCTATATGATTTTGGATTGGGTTTGCTTGCCATGGTATTTTACTGAACAATTTTTGTTTGTAGAAACTTACCTGAGTTTGTGTCAAACTTGTTTACCTGAATTTGTTGAGCTTGTGGTGCATGGTGTTGGTTGTTTGACGCTCCACTGTTCCTTTATTTCATCCTTTGCTGGTCTTGTTTTTTATTTTTTCGAAGGTAACTATTTTCCATTCATTCTCTTCCTTTTGTTTCGTAATTTTTTCTGAAGTATTCAGTGCTTCTTGTGGTGTGGGAGAGTGTTTTCCTATAATTGCAATTCCTTGATATGTGCCTAATTATTCTATAGGTCATACATAATGTGTCTTCCCCCCCATAGATCACTACTTGTCTGTGGTCTCTGATTATCAAATATGTTTCCACTAGTGTTTCTAAGGGTACTTGAATGCATATGCGTGTATACCTTCTTCTTAGGGTGGAGGAGGTGCATGAGTCTATTTTTAGTAGTTTGCCCAGTTTCCTGTCAACCTTTTCCAGTATTTCCGTGTCGCAGAACTCTGTTGGGAGTTGTGGGAGACGAATTCAGATAGTTGTGGTAGAGAAGGTGGCTTCTTGTGGTACAAATTTTGCTTCCCATTTCCTAACTGAAAGGAAATTCCCAAAGACAAATCATGGTCCTAGATGTAGTGCTTTAGACATATTTTCGTCCAGACTAAATTTGACAATGAAGAAATCCCATCCTAGGTCAATCAAAATTAACTGTTCGGATAGTTTTCATAAGTCAATTAGCTTAGAGCGAAGATATTGGTGTGGCATTCTACGTCCAAAGACCTTTATAATTACAGAGTAACGCCATAGGAGGTAAAAGAAATTTCTTGTCGTCTTGGGATAGTGGAATTGATCCTTCAATATGTTTTCCTTTATCATCTTTGATGATTGTGAAGGCATATTCCTCATAGTATTCATTTTGTTGGCTTACTAGTTTATCTAGTAGCATTTCCTTGTAGGAGTGTGTTGTTGTTGTTTCTTCAATGTCCATCTTATTGTTCTTGTCTGGAAACGGTATGAATGTTGTGACAAGGGTTGTATCCACGAGAGTAAGACCTTCTTCTCTTTTCTTTTGAGAGAGAAAATTACTCTTTAATATCTCTTCACATAAATACTTCAACACTATTTACTCTAAGGGCAATGTAGGAAAAAAATAATTAATTTATTCTCGAAATTTAAAAAATTAGATATTTTGGACCACAAAAAAAAGGCTATAAAATCACTTATTATGGACCAGAGGGAGTAGTATAGTAAAGCCCTCTCTAATAGGTTTTATTGGAATCGTTGAAAAAATAAAATTCTGGTTAGAGATATTAAAAATAATAATCGGCGCATAATTTATGAAATTTTGGTTGGTAGGAGATTAGAGTAAATTCTATGCGTTTGACGTTATTAGATAATATTTGAATTAATTTTTGTTGAATCTTAGTATTATTTTATACGAAATAAAAGGTAAAAAAAATATATGTTTATTGATATAAACATATAGGGTCATCCTTAACAATATAAATTTAGATGACATGCACATCTAAAATAAATAAGGAAAAATCTTGCCTTAACCGGAGACCTAACATTTGGATGGCTACATCATCATTAACTTTATCAAAGAGTAGGAAAATATTTTATTAGTTATGCAATAGTTATGCGAGATATTAAGAATCACAGTTTAATATTGTATTGTTATTACTAACTTTGTTTCTAGTAGCATAGAGTCAATACAAGTCATACGCTAATAATTATTCATATCAGAATTTCTTAGCTACTCTAGTGTGTTTTAAAAAAGACTGTTAAAAGAAAAGTTTGGAATAACTTTTTTCCTATTTCTTCAAAAAAATTAAAACCTATCACGATTTGAGATAAGTTTCAGTTTTTGCAGAAACTGATAAAAAAATATCTATAAAAATAGCACGGGCTAGCCAGTTTTCGGACTGGTCATTAAAAAATAGCCAATGTTTGCAAATTCATTGAAAAATAACCATTATTTTACTACAACACGAAAAGTTCAAGCATAATATACCGGATATCGATGCACCTGTGTATGAACTTCCAGCATATTATGCTGAAACTCCAACACGCGAAAAGTGCTAGCATAATATACTGGAGATTGGAACACTTATGTAAGAACTTCCAACATATTATGCTTGACCGATATATTATATTGGAACTCCAGTATATTATACTGGAGTATTTTTTGGATTTTGAACAGTGTTTTCTTTCAGATTTATCTTTACATGAAAAGTAGCTAAATTTCGATTACTTTTGTAATTGTGGCTATTTTTTAATGACCACTTGCAAATCTGGCTATTTTTAAATTTCTCCCAAAATTTCCCTGTTGATGTTTGGCCCAGAAGAAAAGAAAGATTACCTTAAATTGCCACTTACACAAGTGTTTAAACTTAAAATAGCGGGCATATGTATAATACATTTATAATTCGTGTATAATATATATAATCATATATGAAAAAATTATTGTATAATCTATGTATACTTGTTAGAAAAAATAAATAATTAATTCAATCGGATATGTGTGTAAAGATCCCAAAAATGAATTCACCACATGTTTATTATCAGTTTTGGGAATAAACTCTCAGACTGTCTAAGTAGCTAGTGTTTTCTCATCTTCCTTTACAATGTCCAGTGTCCTGCATATTATAGATGACAGAACATCGTAAGAGTATCTTCTTTTTTTCTTTTAACATACAAAGGTCGAAAAGGAGCAACCAAAATCAAAGAAGAAGATAAATCTGCTTAGATACCTTGTTAATAACATCATCACCATCATCATTATTATTATTACCATCATCATCATCATTATTATTGTTATCGTCATCGTCATCGTTATCGTCATCGTCATCGTCATCGTCATCGTCATCGTCATCGTCATCGTCATCGTCATCGTCATCGTCATCGTCATCGTCACTATCATTATCATGATCATAATCATCATTATCATTATCATTATCATTATTATTTTCTAGTAAGTAAAACGTTGGCCGTTATATTTAGACTATGGCACTTTTTATAGATCACATAATTGCATTTTAATGCAGAAACCAAAGAGCATGAAATATATGTAGACTATTGTTAATGGCACACTGAACATATCAAATGGTGATTGTGGGGAACCCCAAAATTATTTCTAAAGCTAACAAAATCACCACGTCGACATGCATTTTGCTCCGGTTTAATTTATGCATTTGCTTTGGATAAACCAGAGCACCAAGCAAGTCCCAAATATGAAAACCTTCTAGCCATTAAGCAGAAAAAAAAGGGCAGTCCAGTGCACAAAACATATTCTAACTGTGGATATTAAATGGAACTATACATTCTTTCATGTTTTTATGCCCAGTAAGGTGTTTCTTCTTCGTGAAATCACGAGACAAAATACTACACTTCCGTTTATGGTTTTGAAAAAAAAGTTTTAGCTAAGTATGCAGATAAAGGAAAAGATGTCTACCGGAGGTGTTTAGGATGCTTCAAAAAACTTCCTTTTGCCTCCATCATTGGCGGCAAGGTCAAAGCTATACTATGGTTAGGGTCCTTTGTCGAAAAATTATATTGCGTATATAGGTAAAATATCAGGTTTTAGAGGTACATAACATATATTAAACACCCTTTGTCGGAAAATTTTGTTTACTACTTTCAAATTTGAACACCCTTGAAGAAATTTCTGGCTTCGCCACTAATTTGCGGTAATGCCCATACTGCACATAGTGGTATTTTCCGCAAATGGAATAAGAGAGAAAAGGGAAATAAGAGTTACAAGTTGAACCTGATGTAAATGTCACGACCCAAGTTCTCTCTCCGTGAACCGTTGTGACGGTACCTAGTCTCTGCGACTAGGTAAACCTAACATTTTACGGAATTGAGATGAAAACATGAAAAACTAACAAATTAATAGGTAAATTTAATTAAGAAATTAAGATGTTGCTCGGTATATACAATAATTGCTCTCAAACTGAATATAAACACTCCCAAACCCCGGAATATGATGAGTCGCAAGCTACAGAATGAAAATAATGCTTCTAAACTCCACAATCTATAAATGAAGAAAAATAAAAGAAAGTATTTAACTTAAGGAAGAGTAGATATGGACTCCTAAGTCTGCGGACGTGGCAGATATACCTCGAAGTCTCTACAATTGTCTCGCCTCACTGGTAATGCAACTGATGTGAGGTACCTGGATCTACACAAAAAAATATGTGCACGAAAGGGCATGAGTACACCACAACAATACCCTAACCTTGATCGAGTAGTGACGATATCAGGTCAGGGCCCTATATATATATATATACACACACACACAGAGCTAGGTACACAGACATAACAATAGGGGATCTCCAAGGATACCATCCCGTAGTCCCAAATGTAAATGTGCAGGAGGATCTCGTAGAATACTATTCCGTAGTCCCAAAGTAAATATACAGTACATGGGGATCTCCCAGGATAGCATCCTATATTCCCAACCATAAACGTGCAGGAGGATCTCCTGGAATACAGTTCCGTAGTCCCAAAGTAAATATGCAACTCAATCAACATAAATAACAGTTTCAACAAGGAATTCTACAGTTTAGACTAAGTTCACATCAAAGAAGACACGTAATTTTTGCGAAATATGATGCACAAAGATCAGATAGGCAGTTAAGGCAGTTAAAACAGTTAAGGCACTTAGTCATGCGTTCATAAGCTAAACATGGTAGTTACATATACTAGTGTTGCTTAATTAAAGGAAACCATATATTTCCTTAGTGAAAATAGAGTTTTTCAAAAAATAGCACATGTACGCACTCGTCACCCCACGTACACGACGATCATGTATCAAACAGTACCAAATCCTAAGGGGAGTTCCCTCCACAAGGTTAGGCAAGCCACTTACCTTGAACCAAACTCAAATCAATCCGAAATCACGCTCTTGCCACGAGTATCCAACTTCGAGTGGCCCAAATCTAATCAAACCGATTACATAATGTAAATATAGCTACAAGCAACTAATTTAGCTGATGAAATCAAAGTCAAGGCAAAAAAATAGAAAAATGCCCAAAATCCTCCTCGGACCCACGTCTCAGAATCGGGTAAAAGTCACAAATTTTGAACACTCATTCATTCACTAGTTCACTCGTGCAAAAATCATCCAAATGCGATGCCTAAATCCCACTCAAATATCATATTTATGGGTTGGGGAAATTTCCCCCCAATTACCCAACTTCCTCACTCCAATTACTTAATTTAATGAAAAAAACTACTATGGATTAATGAAATATGATCAAAATATTATTAGAAATTGCTACCCAATGATTTCCTCTGAAAAACTCTCGAAAAATCGTCTTCCACTGAACTCCAAATCGAATCTTGTGATATGAATTTCAAACCCTCTAAAATCCCATTTTTGGCCCACCGATTTTTGTTTATGCGATCCCAGGACCTCATCTCTGGTCCCACACCTATGAAATTTCCATCTTAGGTGCGGCTTTTCACTTAATTCACCTGGTCTGCTTCTACAATCATGAGGTCATTCCCTCCCACTCTTTTAGCTCTGATCGTAAACGCTCTTCTTCTAATAGGAGTTATTCTTTGCCAACCCCCACACCTAAGAATGTAAGTTATCATTGGCATTAACATGAATAACTGACCTAATTCCATTAGTAATAATTTCATGAATGATAAGGTGTGACGTCTATACATATATGTATAGAGAGCACGATATATTTTGGTAATGATCCCAGTTGTGAGGTCTATAAAGCGAAGATGGAAATCGATCACTCTTACAACCTTGTATAAACCGTAAAGCCAAACCTTATACACTATCGCCAAGAGCGGTCCGGCGCCGCGAATGATTTTCCTGAATAAATAAATAAGCATTTAATATGATTTTTTATATTCTGTAATATAACCTACGAAACAGTCTCACCCTGCGTCAGGGGCGGCCGGACCGGGGGTAACCCGCGATTGGTAATGGCACAGCCAGAAGAGGAGTAAAGGAGACAAGGTTAGGCGCTGGGTAGCGCAGGGCTTTCGCGTGTCCGAGATCAGATCAGATCTATCAGCGACCGATTTACGGAACAAGGAGTTAAGCAAGGGCCAGGAGATTGACAAAAGAACCTGGCCGAAGTCAGTCTTGTGTTCAATTCCGCGGTTGGAAGGATTTCTTTATGCCATCTGTCTTCCCTTTTCTCTCTTCTCTTAATAAAGATAGGTTCAAGTCAAAAAAAATTTTGGCTTGCGGGCTCAGGGACTGCAGTCAGCTGCTGGAGGAGAAGGGCTGGAAAGGGCGAAACCTCTCTTTTCAAAAGAAAGCGACCCGCCAAAAAACCTATAGCGCGATCGGTCGTTAACAAATGCATTTTTCATTTTTTTTTCCGATCTTGTACCTTAGTACACTGAACACCGTTCATTCAACACTGCTACTACCTCCGCACGCTTTCATCGGCCGGCAGAAGTTCTTTTTCAGTTTGTTATACGTCGCACCTGTGTGTGTGCACCTACGGATCCTTATCCGCTTAAGCGGTTCCAGACCGTTCCTGCATTCCTTCACTAGCACATGTGGGCATCACAGATGCGGAAGTCCCCTTGCACCTGCGACCTCAGAATTTCTCCCAAAATCCACTTCTGTGCTTGGTCACCAGTATATGCGGCCCCGCACCTGCGGTTCTCTACCGCAAGTGCGAAAACACCAGAACCAACATACCAAAACTTCCTCCAAGTCTAAGTTTTCATCCGTTGAGCATCCAAAACACACCGAGGCCCCTAGGACCCCAACCAAACATACCAACCAATCCTAAAATACCATATGCACTTAGTCGATCCCTAAAGTCTCATTAAACAATGTTAAAAACACAATTCATCATCCAATCCAAGCCTAGTGAACTTGAAACTTCAAAATTCTACAACCAATGCCGAAACTAACCAAACCACGCCCGATAGACCCTAAATTTTGCACACAAGTCATACTCAACACTAAGTACCTACTCCAACTTCTGAAATCGGATTCCGACCCCGATATCAAAAATTCCACGACCGGCCTGAAAATCCAAAAAATCAACTTTCACCATTTCAAGCCTAAATGAGCTACGAACCTCCAAAACACAATCCGAACACATCCGTAAGCCTAAAATCACCCAGCAAAACTAACTGAATTGACTGAACTCCATTCCGAAGTTGTCTTTACACTATTCTGACTACGGTCCAAATTCTAAGACTTAAGCTCTTATTTGGGGACTCAAAATGAATCATACTGGAAAAGCACAATAGCAAAAATAGATACGGGGAAAATAATTAATAAGGGATCGGGTGCTATTTCTCAAAACGACTGGCTATTTTGTTACATCCTCCCGCTTTTAAGACATACCTGAAGTGGTAAAAATACGAGGATAACGGTTGCGCATATCCTGCTCGGTCTCCTAAGTCCCCTCCTCGACCGACTGACCCCGCCACTGAACCTTCACTAATGCAATACTCTTTGACCTAAGCTTTTGAACTTACTTGTCCAATATAGCCATTGGCTTCTCAATATAAGATAGATCCTTGTCCAACTAGACTGAGCTGAAATCCAACACGGATCACCGTGATACCTCCGAAACATCGAAACATGAAATACCTGATGAACTCCTACCAAGCTGGGAGGTAAGGCAAGCTCATTAGCAACCTCCCAACACGCCGCAACACCTCAAAGGGACAAATAAACCTTAGGCTCAACTTGCCGCTCTTCCCGATATCATAACGCCCTTTATAGGTGAAACCCGAAGCAAGACCACTCTCCAACCATAAATGAAACATCACGGACCTTCCGGCTCGCATAACTCTTTTATCTGGACTAGGCTGTGTGAAGTCTATCCTGAATCACCTTAACCTTCTCCAAGGCATCCTAAACCAAATGTGACCAATAACCTAGCCTCGCCCCGCTCGAACCAACCCATTGGGGACTGACACCGCCACCATACAGAGCCTCATACACTGCCATTTGAATGCTGGACTGATAACTGTTGTTGTAGGCAAACTCCGCAAGTGGCAAGAACTGATCCCAAGAACCTCCAAACTACATCACGCACGCACAGAGCATATCCTCAAGAATATAAATAGTACGCTCGGACTGTCTATCCGTTTGGGGGTGAAATATTGTGCTCAACTCCATCTGAGTACCCAACTTATGTTGTATAGCTCTCCAAAACTGTGATGTAAACTATGTGCCCCGATCAGAGATGATAGATACCGCACGCCATGAAGTCTGACCATCTCACGGATATAAACTCGAGATAGCTGCTTGGAAGAATAGGTAGTCATCACAAGAAGGAAATGAGCTGACTTGGTCAGCCTATCTACAATCGCCCAAACTGCATCAAACTTCGGCTAAGTCCGTGTGAGTCCAACTACAAAATCCATAGTGATTCGCTCCCATTTTCACTCTGGAATCTCTAACTTCTAAAGCAATCCAGACGGTTGCTGATTGTCACGACCCAAACTGGAGGGTCATAACTAGCACCAGGGCCATATTTGTCGAGCACCAACGTATATTTTATTTAACCTTCTTTATTATCTTCAAGGACCAACGAGATCAATATAAATGGTATACATGGATCATGAAATACCAACAATGAAAGATAATGGCAAGAACATACATAACATGGGATGACCAGCTAGTCAAGAAACTATATATAAGGTACGAGCTACCACTCTGCCATGAAAATTATACAACAAAAATCACCTGATAAGGCATACTAAACCATACATGATTCAACACCTGTCTATGAGCCTCTAAATGAACATAAGTATTGCAACATTAATGGAACAGGGCCCCGACATATCCATGATGTATATAAAAAATATGCATACCAAGACCACGGCAAGTCCAGAGAAGGGATCTCGCCAATAACTGCTGAAATAGGCAGCCTACTATGGTGGGGGAGCTGCGTCTACCCATCTATCAGGACCTACAACACGACATGAAATATCTACAAATAAAAAGGACGTTAGTACGTATAAAGTATTGAGTATGTAAGGCAGGGAACCATAAGTACGAACGGTAATATAAGCAGGGATAGAGAATATACAACCTACAACATTTGGGTACCTCTGAGTGCTACTGACATGAAATGCATGATACATATGTATATATACATGAACTTTTAAAACATACGCCTCTGTGGGCATCATCATCATATCATACCCGACCATAATAGGCTCGGTAAAAATATACCCGGCCATCATAAAGCTCGGTAGAATCGTACCCGGCCACGTGAAGCTCGGTAAAACCCAACTGATCTGTGGTTGCACAATAGGTGTCGTACACGACCGACTATAGCGTGCTCGGTAGAGTAAAATAGATACATATATATAATGCATGCTCGACTCATGTAATCACGTTCTAAACTTTTCGGAGCGACGTAAGGTCGGTATCCTCCGTACATGTTATTACGACTAACTCTTCATCATGAATCTTGTAAGAATCAGAAAGTACCAGAAACATTGATGACATAAGAATAAGAGAAGCAACATGAACATCAATCATTCCATAAGAAGGGAAACAATATAAGTAATGCTAGCTTCTAAGAGTAGTTTATCTTTGGAAGCTCGTTCATTACATTATGTACAATCGGAGTCATGCAAAAGAAGGAAAAAGATAGAATCACATACCTTGTATATACTTCCGAACCTCAAGCTATGAAAAATTCACGACTCCTTAGTCTACAATAAGAGAAATGACACTATCCGTATCGTTTAGGCGTCGTGACTATTATGTCTCGACCACAACCTATTTTACGAGGAAACGAACAACACCTCCCCTATTTATATGACTACCACAAGTCAAAACAATCATCAATCAACCCAAACAATATCAATATTAACCATATTGAGCCTTCTACAGCAGTCCACCAACCAACAACACTACTACCAAGCCTTTCGATATATATTTCACAAGTTCTAGCTTCAACAACTTAACCGCAACTTGGATAATCTTAAATACTTGTAGAGTAAGAAGTTCCTTGCCTTCAAATAGAAATAGAAACTCCAATTTGACCTTAATTTTCCACGAAATATCCCTCCAATGCTACCATAAGAACAAGGACGCGAAACTAGTAATCAATTAGTTTTTTTTTTGGCACTAGAATCACTTTAGAAGACTTGAAATCACCTAAGGTTGATATTAAAAATTTGAGGGAGTATTTACAGAACATACAACATTTAAAACAACCTCCCACACGAGCTGGAATAACACAAAAATGAGCAACAACAAGAAGAACAAAAAACTTACAAGCGCCACGGGATTCCCGACACTTGATTTGTGTTGTTTGTCCTTTGTTTGGTCTTGGATCATGAGAGAAAATCGAGAGACTGTTTTTAGGGTTCTAAGGTCTGAATATACTAGAAAGAACAACTAAAAATGGGGTTGAGGCATCTTATTTATATCCATATGTCTTAAACCGCCTATGTGGGCCCCATAGAGAGTTGCTTGGCACAGTCCCGCGAAAATGCAAATATATCTCTACTCCGATATCGTATTAGAATACGGTTAAATGTATTGGAAACTAGAGTCATATATATTAAATTTGGTGGGTATATCACACCATAATTATAAGCTAATTAGGAGAAAAACTTAGAAACATTTGACCTAAAGTTTAAGTTAAATTATAAACGTAAGTTGTGACAACTTTTGTCGACTTTTGTTTCATAACTCGTTTGACTTTAAGACTTATGATACGGATGTTATAAGATTCAAACACATTAAAAAAATGACGTCTTGAGTATATTAAGCATCTCTAGATTTACCTGAAAATACAGTTACCACATCCTTGATTCGTTTAACTTCTAATACTTGTTAACCACCCTCGTATCATTTAAGATCAATAGGATTAACTTATTATCATCTAAAAGATAGTCTCTTCTCGGATTTACATCAACTAACTTACGGCATGAACTAAAGTACATGAATATGGGTTGTAACACTAATGCCCGTACTTCACTTGTTGGCAATTGAGGCACCGAGCAGCATATTCCACTATGACCTTCTTCATTCTACGCCACCAATAATGTTGCCTAAAGTTCTGATACATCTTTACGACACCCGGATGAATAGATTACCCCAAGTCGTGAGCCTCCTGAAGAATAAACTCATGCAAACCATCAATATTAGGCACATATAGTATGCCATGCATCCTCAATGCACCATCATCCCCGATAGTGAGCTCCTTAGCATCACCGTGGTGGACTGTGTCCTTAAGGACGAGATGATGTGGTCATCATACTGATGCTCCCAGATACGATCATAAAGAGAAGATCGAGAGACCACACAAGCCAATATTTGACTAGGCTCAGAAATATCCAATCTCACAAACTGGTTGGCTAGGGCTAGAACATCCAATGCCATGGGCCTCACTACTGTAGGTAGATAAGCCAAACGCCCAAAACTCTCTGCCTAGCGACTCAAAGCATCGACCACCATATTAGTCGTCCTCGGGTGGTACAAAATAGTGATATCAAAATCCCTATGCAGCTCTAACCACCTCCTCTGACGCAAATTAAGATCTTTCTGCTTGAATATATGCTGCAAACTCCGATGATCAGTGTAGATATTACATGGGACACTATATAAATAGTGCCTCCAAATCATCAAGGCATGAACAATAGTAGCTAACTCAAGGTCGTGGAAAAGATAATTCTTTTCATGTAACTTCAGTTGTCTGGACGTGTAAGCAATCACCCTACGGTCCTACATAAACACCGTGCCGAGGCCAACTCGTGACGCATCACAATAGACTGTATAAGACCCTGAACCTGTAGGAAATATCAAGAATGGGGCTGTAGTCAAAGCTGTCTTGAGCTTTTGAAAGCTCTCCTCACACTCCTCCGTCCACCTGAACGGAGCACCCTTCTGGGTCAGCCTGGTCATAGGTGCCGCAATAGCTGAGAATCCCTTAATAAATCGACGATAATAACCCTCTAACCAAGAAAAATTCGGATCTTTGTAGTTGAGGATAGTCTCGACCAACTCTTTACTACCTTTACCTTCTTCAGATCCACCTTGATCCCTTCACTCGACACTACGTTACCCAAAAATGCCACGGAATCCAACCAGAACTCACATTTTAAGAACTTTGCATATAATTTCTTTTTCTCTAAAGTTCTGAATTACTGTCCTCAGGTACTGCTCATGATCTTCCCGACTTTGGGAGTACACCAGAATGTCATCAATAAAGACAATGGTGAAAGAATCAAGATATGGCCGGAATACACTATACATCAAATGCATAAATGCTTATAGGTTGTTGGTCAGCCCAAATGACATAACACGGAACTAGTAATGACCATACTGAGTCCTAAAAGCAGTCTTCGGATATCTGGCTCCCGAATCTTCAACTGATGATAACTTGAACGTAAATCAATATTAGAAAATGCTCGAGCACCCTATAACTGATCAAATAGGTCATCAATACGGCGTAAGGGATACCGGTTCTTCACTGTAACTTTTTCAACTGGTGATAATCAATGCACATACGCATATAACCATCCTTTTTCTTCACAATCAAGACAGAAGCACCCCAAGGTGACAATTGGGCTGATTAAAGCCCTTATAAAGCAATTACTGTAATTGTTCCTCCAACTCATTCAACTCAGGAGGGGTCATACGATATGGAGGAATAGAGATGGGCTGAGTGCCTAACAACAAACCATTGCCAAAATCAATATCTCCGTCGAGTGGAATGCCCAGAAGATCAGCTGGAAACACATCAGAGAAATCCCTCACTACTGGAATGAATTAACTTCAGGGGTATCAATACTAACATCTCTCACATAAGCTAGATACGTATCACACCCCTCCTCAACCATTCATCGAGCTTTAAGAAATGAAATAACTCTACTGGTAGTGTAATCTAAAGTACCCCTTCACTCTAATTGCGGTAAACCTGGCATAACCAGCGTCACGGTCTTGGCGTGACAATTAAGAATAGCATAATAGTGCGACAATAGTCCATGCCCAAGATAATATCAAAATCTAACATGATGATCAATAATAAATCGGCTCTGGTCTCAAAACTACTAAGTGCAATCATACACGACTGATAAATACGATCCACAATAAGAGAATCTTCCATATGTGTAGACACATAAACATGGGAACTGATAGAATGCCGAGATATAAAAGCGGGGAAAAATAAGAGGACACATAGGAATAAGTGGAGCCTGGATCGAATAGAATCGATGCATCTCTATGACAGACTGAAATAATACCTGTAATGACAAAATCGGAAGCAACAACCTTTGTACGAGCAGGAAGGGCATAGTATTTGGCCTGGCCTCCCCCTCTAGGGTGGCCTCTGCCTCCTCGACCTCTACCTCTAGCGGCCTGAGCATGTGGAGTGGCAGCTGGGGCTGTAATCATAGCCTGGGAACCCTGTGGGGCACGCTGTGGCTGAGAAGTTTGTGGAGGTGTACCCTCCTAAGCTTGGGACAATCCCTCGTCAGATGGCGAGTGTCGCTAAAGTTAAAACAAGCTCTGGAAAGGTGTGGCGGCTGTTACTGGCTCGGGCCAGGTCTGCTGGACTGACCAGCGAAAGCACCCCATATAAGAGGCGCATAATAAGGCTCATGAGGTATAGGAGGAGCTGGAACACCACTTGCGGCTGGAATGGCTAAATAAACGGGGCGACTCACATAACCCCTACCATGACGAACTATATATGGGGCACCGGACCAGAATAATGGCCTGACTCTCGAGACCTCTTGACCTTTCCCTCCTCCCTATCTCGAGCAAACATGCCCTCTACTCTCCTAGTAATACTCACCACCTGCTGATACGCGATATCCATCTCTAACTCATCGGCCATGTTGGACCTGATGTTGGGAATGAGCCCCTCAATAAACCGGCGAACCCTCTATTGAACCGTAGAAATCAAGGCCGATGCATGTCTAGCCAAGTTACTAAAACGGATATCATTCTCTGAAATAGTCATAGTATCCTGGTAGAGCTGCTCAAACTCTGTGCGCCATGCGTCCCTGAGGCTTTGAGGGACATACTCTCTCAGAAATATGTCCGAGAACTGAGTCCATGTAAGGGAATCTTCCTCAGTTGGACTGTCCAACTCAAAAGTCACCACTGATAAGCTGTCTTTCGAAGTTGGAAGGCAGTGAAAGAAACCCTAGTCGACTCTACTATCCCTATAGTGCGGAGGATACGATGGCACTCCTCCAGAAATCCTTGGTCATATTCTGATGCTAGACCACTGAATGTAGGAGGGTCGTACTTCTTGTACCTCTCAAGCCTCCGCTGTTTCTCCTCTGAAACTACTGCCCTACCATCGGGTTGAGTTGGGGCTATAGGCGGTACCAATATAACCTCTAGGATCTGATCGACCCGAACCCGCTACTCTAGGGTGCGGGCGACAAGAGTATGTGTTCCTCCCCCGGCCTGAGATGTGGCTGCAGCAAGGGGAATCAACCATGCCTGGGCTAGAGTGTTGTACATGCTCATGAACTGTGCAAGGGTCTCTTAGAGAGCTGGAGTAGTAGTAGTTGTTGTATCAGGTTCCTGGGCCCCGGCTAGAGCTACTGGTGGATCCTCTGTAGTAGTTTGCCCAGGTGATCTGGTTGCACCACGTGCACGTCCTCGGCTTCTACCCTAGCCCCGGTATCTAGTAGCTCTAGTAGGGGACGCAGGTGTCTGGTTATCTCCGGTAGCACGTGTATTCCCTATCTATGAGAGAATAGAAGACAGAAGTTTAGAATTTTGAAGTCAATTACCTCGCACGACAAGGAATCAAATGAAGTGGAATTTTCCTAACAGTTCCATAGCCTCCCGAAGATAAGTACATACGTCTCCGTATTGATCCGCAAGACTCTAATAAACTGGTTTGTGACTCACGAATCCTATAAACCTAGAGCTCTAATACCAACTTGCCACGATCCAAGTTCTCTCTCTATAAATCGTCGTGATGCCACCTAGTCACTACGACTAGGTAAGACTAACATTTTGCGAATCTGAGACAAAACCATGAAAAACTAACAATTTAACAGGTAAATTAAACTAAAAAATTTAGATGCCGCTCGACATATACAATAATCACTCTGGAACTGAACATAAACTCTCCCAAAACCCGAAATATCATGAGTCCTAAGCTACAGAAGGAAATAGTGCTTCAAAACTCCAGAATCTATCAACAAAGAAAAATACAAGAAAGTCTTTAACTCAAGGAAGAGTAGTCTAGCCTACAATGAAAACTCTACAGTCATCTTGCCTCACTGGTAATGCAAATGATGTGAGGTACCTAGATCTGCACACGAAAAATATGTGCAGGAAAGGGCATTAGTACACCACAGCGGTACCTAGCCTAACCTCGGTCGAGTAGTGACAAGATTAGATCAGGGTATATATATATATATAATGAAACACTTCGGTAAAGATAATTACTAAAATTTAATGAGAATGAAATCACAAAAAAAAGAAGAGCTCAGTACACAGATATAACAACAGGGTATCTCCCGGGATATCGTCCCGTAGTCCCAAATGTAAATATGCAGGGAATCTCCCGGGATACCGTCCCGTAGTCCCAAACGTAAATGTACAGGGGGATATCCTGGAATATCGTTCTATAGTCCCAAAGTAAATACACAGTACAATGGGATCTCCCGGGATACCGTCCCGTAGTCCCAAACATAAACGTGCAAGAGGATCTCCCGAAATACTGTTCCGTAGTCCCAAAGTAAATATGCAACTCAATCAACATAAACAACAGTTTTAATAAGGAATTCTACAGTTTATACTAAGTTCACATCAAAGAGGACAGGTAATTTTCACAAAACATGCTGCAAAGGATCAGATAGGAAGTTAAGATAGTTAAGGCACGTACGCATGCTTTCCTAAGCTAAACAGGATAGTTACATATACTAGTGTTGCTCAATTAAAAGTAAACAAATATTTGCTTAATGAAAACAGGGTTTTTAACAAATAGCTCATGTACGCACTCGTCACCTTATGTACACGACACTCATATACCAAATAGTACCAAATCCTAAGGGTAGTTCCCCCCACAAGGTTAGGCAAGCCACTTACCTCGAACCAAGCTCAAATCAATCCAAAATCACGCTTTTGCCACGAGTATCCAACTCTGATTGGCCGACACTAATCAAACTGATTACATAACGTAAATATAGCTACAAGCAACTAATTTAGCTAATGAAATCAAATCTAAGGCAAGAAAATAGAAAAACGCCCAAAATCCTCCCCGGGCCCACGTCTCAAGATCGGGTAAAAGTCACAAATTATGAATACCAATTCACCTATGAGTTCATTCATGCAAAAATTATCCAAATCTGACGCCTAAATCCCACTCAAATCTCATATTTTTGCCCAATTTCCCAACCTCCTCACTCCAATTCCTTAATTTAATAAATAAAACAACTATGGATTAATGAAATATGATCAAAATAGGATTAGGAATTGTTACCCAATGATTTCCTCTGAAAAAATCTCAAAAAATCACCTTCCACCGAGCTCCAAATTGAATTTTGTGATATGAATTTCAAACCCACAAAAATTCCTTTCTCTGTCCAGTCATTTCCACTTCTGCGATCCCAGGACCGCATCTCCCGCACATGCGGAATTTCCAATGCAGGTGCGGCTTTTCACTTAATTGTAACGACCCGGTCGGTCATTTTTGAAATGCCCCGATCCCCTATTAACTATTTCCCCTAAGTTCATTTATGCTATTTGGTTTGCCGAGACGTTTTGTGTTGAGTTTCGGAGAGTTTTGGGACACTTAGTCCCTAAATGAGAGCTTAAGTATTGGAAAATAGTTCATAGTTGGAACAGTGTGAAGATGGACTCAAAATGGAAATCTGATGGCTCCATTATCTCCGTTAGGTGATTTTGAGGTTTGGAGCGTGTTCAGAATGAATTTTAGAAGTTTGTAGCTAATTTAGGCTTGAATTGGCGAAGTTAGTATTTTGGTGATTTCCAGTTGATAGGTGAGATTTTGATCCGAGGGTCGGAACGGAATTCTGAGAGTTACTGTAGCTTCGTTAGGTGATTTGGGATATGTGTTTCAAAATTTCATCTCATTCAAACGTGTTTTGATTGGATTTTTGATCGAATACGTGTTTTGGAAGTTTTAGAAGAACTTAGGCTTGAATTCGATGTAATTTGATGGTTTTGGCGTTGTTTGAGGCGTTTTGATGATTGAAACAAGTTTGTATGATGTTTTAGGAGGTGTTGGTATTTTTGCTTGAGGTCTCGGGGGCCTCGGGGTGATTTCGGATGGCTAACAGGAATTTTTGAAGTTGGAAAATGCTGCAGAAATGTAGCAGTCAGTGCAGAGCAATTTTGCTCTATGCGATCGCATAGAAGGTGTTGCGATCGCATAGAGTTAGCTACAATCCCCGAAAATTTTGTTCTATGCTATCGCAGGAGCTCTAATGCGATCGCATAGGGTTAGCTACAGTGCCCGAAAATTTTGTTCTATGCTATAGCTCTAATGCGATCGCATAAGGTTAGCTACAGTGCCCGGACAGAATGTTAAAAACAGTTCATCCGCGAACCCAAACCCATTTTCCACCATTTTTGAGCATTTTGAGAGCTACTTGGGAGCATTTGAAGCGGGTTTCGACTGGTATTGATTGGATGTAAGTTTTATGAGTTAAAAATATTATTATATTGTAGAATTATCCTTGAAATCCTTGAGAATTTAGCCAAATTGTAAGAAATTAAGGCTTGAGTTTTGAATTCTAAATTCGAGATTTGAGGGGCTGTTTGTGGTCCTATTTGAGAGATTTTTATATGGTTAGACTCGTGAGAGTACGAGGGCTCTGGAAATATAAATTTTACCCGATTCCGAGACGTGGGCCCGAGGGGCATTTTGGTCATTTTATATAATTTCGCGTATTAGCTTAGAATTTAATTGTAGAATCAATTACTTGAATTATTATTTACAATATGCAATTTAAATGAATAGATTTGAGCCGTTTGGAGTCGGATACTCGTGGCAAAAGCGTGGTTTCAGTTTGACCTGCACTTGTTCAAGGTAAGTGGCTTGTCTAACCTTGTGTGGGGGACTTTTCCCTTTAGGATGTGATATTTGATAATTGAATGCCTTGTACGTGAGGTGACGAGCGCGTACTTGAGCTAATTGTTGAAAACTCGAATTTTTACTTAAAAATATTTGAACTGAGTTTCTTTCGTACTTGCTTTATTCTTCCTGCCATTTTATTACGTGCTAGTCTGGAAAAGCATATTTAGTTGATCCAAATTGCCTACTTGCTTAATTTGCCTTAATTGCATTACGTGGAGCATACTAGGTTAGAACTATTTGTGGCTTGTATTGTTGTACTTCATTTCTGAATATTCTCTTATTGTGGTTGCGCATTTACATTGGGACTACGGATGCGAGATTCCGGTAGCTCCCCCTTGTTTGTTTACTTTGGGACTACGGATGCGAGATTCCGGTAGCTCCCCCTTGTTTGTTTACTTTGGGACTACGGGTTATATCCCCGGGAGATCCCCCGGCACATTTACTTTGGGACTATGGGTTAGATTCCCGGGAGATCCTTCAGATATATTCATACGGTGGACTACGGGATGGTATCCCGAGAGCTCCTCGAACAGATTGATAAAATGGACTACAGGACGGTATCCTGGGAGATCCTCATTATTGGTGTTGGTATTGGGTTGTTTACTCTGTGTTATCTTATTTTCTGTGTGTTAATTGTTGTTGTGTAATCCGATTTACTCAATAGCTATATCTCATTACCTCTGTTTATTTCATACTGTTGTCAACCTTATTATTTTATTTTATCTCAGTAGGGCCCTGACCTTCCTCGTCACTGCCCAACCGATGTTAGGCTTGGCACTTACTGAGTACCAGTGTGGTGTACTCATGCCCCTTCTGCGCATGTTTTTCATGTGCAGATCCAGGTTTCTCCACCCAGGCGTACTATCATCGAGGCGGAGCCATCTAGCAGAGACTTCGAGGTATATCTGCTGTGTCCTCAGATCAGGAGTCTCTACTCTATTCCAGCTTTAGTAGTTAGCTTATCTTCTCTTTCATTTGTTTAGACATTCTTGAGTTAGAGTAGTGTTTTACGTTTCTATTAGCCTGTGTTTCCTGTGAGTTTCCGGGTTTTGGGAGTTTGTTTTGGATTTCATGATATGGGTTGTATTATGCCAAGTGGAACTTATATACAATAAATTTTCAGTTGTTTGCTTCCGCAAGTTAGTTTGTTTTCCGCAAGTTGTATAAATTTCGCATTGTTAGGCTTACCTAGTTGTAGGGACTAGGCGCCATCACGATATGTTCACGGAGGGCGAATTGGGGTCGTGACATTAATGCACCTCGTCCGCTTCTGCAATTATGAGGTCGCACCTGCGTGTGCGCACCTATGGATCCTCATCCGCTTCTGCGGTTCTAGACTGCTCATGCGTTCCTTCACTCGCACCTGCGGGCATCACCTGGACCTTCTCCCAAAATCCGCTATTGCGCTAGGTCACTTGCATATGCGGCCCCATACCTGCGGTTCCCTACCGCAGGTGCGAAAACACCAAAATCGACACTCCAGAAAATCCTCTAAGTCCAAGTTTTCACTCGTTGAGCATCTGATACGCACCCGAGGCCCCGGGACCCCAACCAAACATACCAACCAATCCTAAAATACCATACGAACTTAGTCGAGCTCTCAAATCACATCAAACAACATTAAAAACAAAATTCATCCTCCAATTCAAACCTAATGAACTTGAAACTTCAAAATTGTACAACCGATTTCGAAACCATCCAAACCACGTTCGATTTACCCCAAATTTTTTACACAAGTCATATTCAACACTACGGGCCTACTCCAACTTTTAGAATCAGATTCCGACCCCGATATAAAAAATTCCACTACCGGCCCGAAATTCCAAAAATTCAACTTTCGCCATTTCAAGCCTAAATGAGCTACAGACCTCCAAAACACAATCCGGACACGTCCCTAAGTCCAAAATCACCCAACAGAACTAACAGAATCGATGGAACTCTATTCTGGAGCCGTTTTTGCTCCGTTCCGACGGTGGTCCAAATTTTAAGACTTAAGCTCTCATTTGGGGACTAAGTGTCCCAAAACACTTCGAAACTCAAAACGAATCATCCCGGCAAGACAAAATAGCAGAAATAGATACGGGGAAAGCATTTAATAGGGGAATGGGGGCATTAATTCTCAAAACGACCGGCCGGGTCGTTGCACTAAGTAGTTTATCTCTTTATTCTTTGGAGGAGCTATTAGAAGCTAGAAGATCTGTCCTTGATCTCGGTCCAATTTGATACTAGCTGATGTTCTTTGGTCAGACCCATCAGTGTTTGAACTGTATTTCTTTCTTTGTATATGATCTTTTGTTTTGATACTAGCATCACCCTGCCGCTAAGTTACTCTAAAACTCCTCTTTCCAGAGCTTATATTACATCTTTATTATCCATATCTAAATGGACTTATGCAAATATATTATTACAAACATACCCCATTTGTGGGATCGCCCAAACCTCATGTGTGGCATAATACTGGGTATGTTGTTATTGTTGTTCTACCCCACTTGTAGGTTTACACTGGCTATGTTTCTGTTGTTATTCAAATGGTTATATCAGTACTAAAAAACTGGCTAAATTCGTCCGGAAAACCGATCGAAATCGGTCGAAAATTTAAAGAAGTGACCAATTTCCGATCGCTTTTAACTAATCGGAAAAATGATGGTTGCTAATGTGTTGCAACCGAAATCGATCAAAATTTCTGACCAAAACGGTCGATTTGTTCAATGCGTTGACTAACTTTCAAACTGCATTTACCGACCAAAATCGATCGAAATTTTAAATAAATAATAATTTTATTTAAATATATAATTATTTGTAAATTGTAATAAATTGTTAATTTATTTAAATTTAAAATTTCCGACCGACTTCGGTCAGAAATTTCAAAAAATTGGAGATTTCATTTGAAATTTCCGACCGAATTCGGATGGAAATTTTTAATTTCTGGGCAAAAAAATGATATTTCCGACCAATTTCGATCGGTTTTCTAGGTAAAAACCGGGCAGAATATGCGTGCTTTTAAGCTACACCACATGTCAATTACAACCAATATCCATCCTATAATGACAACATTACATTGCTGCCATTCAACAACAATTAACCAACAACAATAATTAACCAACAAATCTAATAACAACCACAACAATAATTAACCAACAACAATAATTAACCAACAAATCTAATAACAACCACAACAACAACGCTAATAACAACAATAATACAAATGTTTAATAACAAAATAATATCAATAATACAATCATCATTCAAAACTAGTCCCAACTAAATATTGACAAGTTCAATACTTTGTTTAGTAGTACACACCATTCAATGAGTGTTTTATATTGCATCATGTCCATCTTCACTACTAGAACCTTCATCGTCGGCATGGTTTGAAGGATCACGACGAGAAGGATTAGCACATGGGGAAGTCTCACGAGACTGGGTAATGGGGAAAGAACCACTAGCTAGAAGATTGGCCAGCTGATCTTGAATGAGATTAAATTGCTCGTCCCTCTTTTCTAGCTAAACTAGAAGGGTACCAAATTGTTCGTCTCTCTTTTGTTCTCTATCCTTTGTCTCTTCAAGCTCTTCTGTCAGCTTTGTGATCTTCTTTTCCATAGACGAGATAGTCGAGTTATCAACTGCCTCGCCTTGGACGGAAGTCTCTATACCTTGCAATCCAGCCTTGTAGCGCAGAAATGATATATCTGGAAGGCCGTATGATATCCCCTTTTTAGGACTACTGACAACATCCAACCATATCCTCTACGCTTCTTCGTCTGAAAGGGGTGGTCGCTCGCCTTGCACATTCGGTGGCAAGCTTTAAGTGTACTCCTCCATATTAATATTGTAGCGACCCTCTATTTATAAGATAGAAAATTATTAACTATATAATATTATAAATATTTATTGTAGTTATGAAACTTACATATGCAGTCTACTTGGATCTGTCGGTGCCTTCTTCTTCTGGATGTGAGTCTCCATGAAGAACTCATCATGAGTCATCTTCCTCCTATATTTTCTTTCCTACAAATATAATAAAACGTGTTAACTAAATTAACATATGTAAATATAGTTCGATAAAAATATATGAAAATATTTTAAGGAATTATCAATAGTCTCTTCGTAGCCCCCATGCTCCTTGCACCTACATAGTGCAAGGAGCCGCCCTTCTCAGATGTTCGGGCCTTCTTTCCCTGTTTATTCTTCTTCTCAAATTTCTCGATGGTCCAATGCCTCAGCACATCCTCCCATAAAATGCAGTAGAACCCATGAAGTCTTCTTGTTCTTCTTTCGAGCGGAGCAGAAGGAATCATATAGTCTCTTACGACACTTGAACACAAAATTTGCACAGATTTTACTGTTATACCTATCCTTCCAGGCACACTTAGTCTGTAAATAAAGTATGTAATGTTACATGATAATATTGTTAATATGATGCTTAAATAGATAAGAATTGTATTAAAACCTTAAATTGGTTGAAAATTTATTGCACGAGCTCCGGTGGAAATTCACTCCAAGTCCAATAGGGTGCATTATACAACCGGTTAAAGAATTTCAGTGATTATCTTTGTAACCTGACGATTAGGTATGAACCCGCAACATAGCAATTATATTAAATAAGAAAGAGTAACTATTATAATTCAGTAAAAATAAAGAAGTAATAAATAAATCTTACCCATTGCCCTCAGGTCTGATGATCATCCTATGATAACGATCATACCGCACTTCATCTAGATCATCATCCTATGATGAATCTAAAGCGTGCGCAGAAGGGGAGGCATCTGGCTTAGCGCTACTATCTTAAAGACGAAGTCTAGAAATGCTAGGAGACGAACTTCGTGGAGAGGGAGACGGGGTCCCTGATGAAGATGGTTGTCATCCACACCCCTACATCGATCTAGACCCCTGCTGCGATCTAGACCATTATCGCGATCCGGCCAATTGAAATCTATATGGATGCGATCCAGTTAGTGATGAAGCAAATGAAGCAGATGACGGGCGTACCACATAGCCTTGTGGTGGATAATGGTAATAATACTGTTGGGAGGGCGAATAGTGCGTAGTCTGTTGAGTAGATGGATGTGGTGGAATAAATGTGTGCCTAGAAGATTGATGCTGGCCAGCAACAGAGGGATGCAAGTGTGGAGTGGAAGGAAGCGACGATGTAGCATCATCGTCATGATCAATAGGCCTTTTATCCTTCCTAAACCTACTTCGACCCCTACCGGTCATCTGAATAAATTAAAGAAAATGTTAGAATTGAGAATATATATATAACTTGAGAGAACTTGAAAAAATTAACATGCTAGTCGTCTTCGTCGACGCATCCTTCCTTGTATGAAAATCCTTCCTCTTCACCTATTTCATTTTCATTAGGTGATTCTCCATCCTCATTTTATATGATTGTTATTTCCTCCATATTAACTTCTTCTAATATGCATTGAAGATGCTCCAAGTCATTTTCTAACTGATCATCCACTAGTTAGTTAACACTTGAGGTACCTTTTTGGTAAGCAACGTCAACCAACAAATCAGCGTTATCCCTCCATAATGGATATGGATCATAGTACACTTGTCTAACTTTTTCTGCAATTATAAAAGGATCATAGCGATCATACTCCATCTTTTTTATTAACCTCAATTATATTGTACTGCGAGTGTACATTTGTACCTCTTCTAGGTGTTGGGTCAAACCACTTCCATCGAAAAAGTATGATCTTCTTATTTGGCCAACCTAAATATGACAATTCTAGAATCTCTTTGATAACACTATAATAATCATTTTCTCCATCCTGATTGCCTTCACCACCTTTGAGATACACCCCATTGTTATTGCTTTTTATTTTTATTTTTATACTTGGAGAATTCTTCGGTGTAAAATTGATAACCACTCAAATAATACTTAGACATAGTCATAACCGTAAGTGCAGATCCCCAAGATATGTCTTTCAAAAATTGATTAACACCATTATTTGGATTATTGACCTGCATCTAATGTTAAATAAATCATAAGTGAGCAAGTATATTCAAAAGTATGTATATTCACATGTGAAAAAGTATGTAAGATGCACTTACACACTCTTTAAACCGTGTCTAAAATGTAGAATATATAGCACCATGGCCAAATTTACTCATGAAGTCACTGAGCGATGCATTGAAAATTATTTGTTAGTTGCATCAACCAAATTAAATATTAGTCTATGTAAATTAATCTTACGTCAACACTTACTTAAGAAAGGGTTGAACTTCCAAACAATTTAGCAACACATGATTTGAAGCTGATTTGTACTTCATATTACTTAGGCCCTTTTTGTTCAATCTTTAGAACCTTGGCCTGGTTGATTGAATATAGACATTGGTGGATATAATGGATCAATCTCAATCACGATATTGTGTCAATTAGGCTTATTTCTAGCATATGGCATATGATTGTCAAAGTAATAAGAACAAAAATGAGCAATTTTTTTTGCAAGATAGGCTTCGCATATAGATCCTTCAATGCTATTCCTCTGTTTAACAAACCATTTACACTTGCCGATAGTCCTGAACATTGTCATGTTAGACGATAACGTTAAAGAAAATTACAAAAATAAATCAAGGTTTGATCATTACCTCTCGAATTGATACATCCACCTGCATTGAACCGACCCTCCAAGTCGCGCCTCATGTACAAGGTGAATTGGAAGGTGTTTCGTCACATCAAAGAAGCCATATGGAAAACTCCTTTCAAGCTTATTACTGATTACAGGAATCTTCCGATTCATTTGAAATATGTTTTCTTCCTTTAATGTGATTGAACATAAGTCTTTGAAGAACAAACTTATCTCTATGATGGGTTTTCACATATTTTTAGGCAAACCACAAAATGCAATAGGGATTAAGGTATCTATGAAGATATGACAGTCATGATTTTTCATACGAGTCAGCGTTCTCTCAACCATATCATCACATTTTCCCAGGTTCGATGCATAGCCCTCGGGCATCTTTAGGTTTGTAACCTACTCACAAATCTGTCGTCTTTATTCCAAAGTGAATGTGTAGCTGGCCTTGGGCTTGAACACCTTACCATTGTTCCTAGACTGCAAATGTAATTCAGATCGCCTGTAATATTCTTGTAAGTTCAATCTAGCCTTCAGTTTATCTTTTGTCCTATTCTTATCATCCATCACTATGTTGAATAAATTGTCAAAATATTTCTTCTTCATATGCATGACATCAAGATTGTGTTGCAGAAGATTATATTTCCAATATGGAAACTCCCAAAATATGCCATGTTTTGTCCAGTTATGAGTAACACCATATCCAGAAAATCTAGAAGGTAAGGCCTCTGTAACTTTAGTGAAGTTCTGAACCCTCTCCCAAATTTCCTCACTGGAATAAATTGGAGGTGGCAAATAATGTTCAATTTTATTCTTTTTAAATGCATTCTTCATGCTTCTAAAATCATGATCAACTTGCAAGACCTGACGATGGCAATCAAACAATGACTATTTTTGGATATGTCTTAAAGTGAACGTTTTACCATTTTTCATGCTGTAAGGACATGCTAACTTTCCGACAGTCATCCACCCAGACAATATTCCATACGCAGGAAATCACTAATGGTCCACATTAAGTTAGCATGCAAGTTGAAATTTTGCTTAGTTGTTATATCATATGTCTTAACTCCATCGTACCACAACTGTTTAAGCTCATCAATCAGAGGTTTCAAAATATACATCAATCAAACTCTTTAGATTGCGGGGATCGGGAATAACAAAATTTTAAAAAATATATGGACTAGTCATACGCATTTCAGGCGAAAGATTATATGACATAATAAAGACGGCCAACATGAATATGGTGTTGCAGAAACAGAAAATGGCGTGAAACCATCAGCACACTAACTCAATCGAACATTCCTCGGTTCATAAGCATAATCCAGATACGTCCTATTAAAATGCTTCCAAGCTTCCCCATCTGAAGGATGACATAACACCAGGTGGACTTCTATTTTCATAGTACCATTTCACATGAAGAGCGGAATTCATTGATGCGTACAAACCTCTTTAATCTAGGAATAAGAGGTAAGTAATGCATCGACTTCACAACAACCTTCTTCTCGCTGGAAAGCCGCTTAAAACGAGGGTTTTCATAAAATTTACAACTTTCTAAATCTGCATCACCCTTATAATACAACATGCAACCATCTTCACAATAATCGATTCTCATATGCGAGAGTCCTAACTTAGAAACCACTCTTTTAGCCTTATATAAATCTTCAATTATGTTGAAAGTTGGGTCAACTAGTTCATTCATAAGGCCAATAAAAGAATCCATTCCCGCTTGAGAAATATTGGTATCTGATTTGATACTTAATAATCTAACTGCAACAGACAACTGAGAGTGCATACTCCCTTCCCTTAGTGGACGATTAGCGGCCTCTGACTGTTCATAAAAATATTTTGCTTCTTCGTTAGGAGTTGGTTCAACACTTTCATGGGTTTCACAATCGAAGTGCATCCTAAAGCATTCACAACCATTTTACGGTATCTAGGATGTTGAACGTTATTCCCCACCGACCTACTACTTTCACCAACAACTACGTTATGAAATACATCATCACTACCATCAATCTCTCCATGACTAGTCCACATAAAATAATTATCCATAAACCCCTTTTTATCAATACGAGTCTTAACATCCTCCGATCCAAAAAATGCAAACACTTGCACTTCACACGAGGACACCTAATCATCCTTCCAATCCAAAAATATTTCAAGTGACATTGCATTCCTAATAAATTCATTAAGCGCTTCTATAAATTCCTCCCTAAAAAATTGACTATTAGGATAATTCCTAGTATACATCCAACTACGATATTCCATCCATATAAAGAACAAATAAATTACATGTTATATTAATCATAATTCAAATTAATTTATAGAATTAAGATACATAATAAACTTTAGTTACAAATTACAATATTTAAATAATTTGAGTGCATATTAATTTAGTTACAAGTTACTATAACGACCCGACCGGTCGTTTCAAGACTTATAGCCATGTTCCCCCATTTCTTGCTTCTCTTGTGTTCTACGACTGTATTATGACTTACCGGGCTAGTCGGTTCGGGTGTGGAGAGGTTTTGGAGTGAATTCAGACACTTAGTCTCTTATTTAAAAGCTTAAGTTGGAAGAGTTGACTGGATGTTGAGTTATGTGTAAACGACCTAGAATTTGAATTTTGTCGGTTCTGTTAGCTCCATTAGGTGATTTTGGACTTAGGTGCGTGTACGAAATATGATTTGTAGGTCTATAGTAGAATTAGGTTTGAATTGGCAAATGTTGAAATTTTGGCAATTTTGGACGATAGTGGAAATTTTGATATCATGGTTGGATTTGATTTCCGGAAGTTGGACTAGGTCCGTGGTGTCATTTATGACTTGGGCGCAAAATGTGAGGTTAATCAGACGTGTTTTGATATGTTTTGTCATCGTTTGTAGAATTTGTAAGTTTCGAGGTTCATTAGGCTTGAAGTCCCAAGGGCCTCGGTTGATTTCAGGTGATTTACAGAACAAGTTTGGAATTTGGAAGGCTGCTCAAGATTGAACTCAGTTGTCATAAGCGCACTTGCGGATGTCTCATCGCAGGTGTGAGCCCGCAAAAGCGGGAATGTGGCCACATAAGCGAAATGAATAAGGGTTGGCAGAGTCCGCAGGTGTGAGGGGTTTGCCGCACCTGCGATGGTTGCAGAAGCGGAAGTTTGGGCGTATGTGCATGTGTTGGTCCGCATGTGTGATGTTAATTCTGCACCTGCGATGAGCGCAGATGCGGTTCATGATCGAAGGAGCGGGGGGCTGGACTTAAGTGATTTTTCGCAGATGCGGAGCTCTGTCCGCAGATGTGGTGGCGCAAAAGCGCAAAAGGGACCGCATATGTGGTTTTGCTAGGTAGAAGGTATAAATAGAATACTTCGGGATATTTCCCCATTTTCACTTCTTTGAGCTCAGATTATGGGGATTTTTGAGAGGGAATTTATAACAATCATTGAGGTGAGTTCCTTATGCTTGTTTATGTTCAATAATACTGATTCGCCACTGATTTTACACCTAGTTGGTAAGTTTTTGAGGTGAAATTCGGGAGGTTTGGACTTGAGAATTGGAGAGCGAGTTTTGGGATTTTGGAGGGGCAAATGATGTTGGATTTTGATGAATTTAGTATGGTTAGACTCATGAGTGAATGGGCTTTCGAGTTTAGTGACTTTTGTCGGATTTTGAGACGTGGGCCCCAGGGGCGGTTTGATTTGATTTCGGATCTTGGAGTCTAATTTAGTAGTTTTCTTGTGGAAGTGATTCCTTTAGCATATATTAATGGTATTGTCCTGATTGTGGCTAGATTCGGGATGTTTGGAGGCCGATTCGAGAAGCAAAAGCAATGTAGAGTAGGATTTTCCCCATATTGTGGTAAGTAACAATAATAAATCTAGTCCTGAAGGTATGAAACCCCTTACTTTGTGTCTTGTGACTATTTTGGAGGTGACGCACATGTTGGGTGACGGGCGTGTGAGCGTGCATCGAGGGGATTCTGGCTTGGTCCGTCCCGTATAAACTGAAAAGTTGAACAACATGTTGTTAGCTATATGCTCTCTATGTGTTATCGAAATTAATTAAAAATCATATTATAAACCATGGCTAGGCTATGTGTTGGTACTGTTGAGTCCCACAGAGGTCGCGTTACTTTATGAATTGTTTGCTATATGGTATTTGTACTCAGTCACAATTTTTACTCGTATATCATATCTCTGTCCCGGTTATTCTACTTGGTACTTCATGTTATTGTTGTTTGGGCCGCTTTTTCCTGATTTCTGAGAGCCCGAGAGACTGGAGAGATTGATGACTGAGTGAGGCCGATGGCTTGATTGTGAGAATATTTATGGGATCAGGATGCATGCCCCAGCATGTTTTATTGATTTATGACATGGTTGGCTTGATATAGCACATGTGCTGAAGGAACCCCTTCGGAGTCTGTACACACCCCCAGTGAGTGCAGGTACCTATTGAGTGCGAGTGCCGAGTGCCGAGTGCCGAGTGCCGAGTGCCGAGTGATTGTGAGGAAAGAGTAGCTGGGATGAATGAGTGATTGGGAGGATTGAAAAACGTTTGCCCGAGAGACATATATGATTTTATTATTGATGTACACAATTGCCTTATCTCCATGTTTTGAAAACTGTTGAAAGATATTCTTATCTAGTTTTAGTTGAACTTGACTTAAACAAACTGATTTGACTTGAATTGTAATTGTTTCTAATTTAGGGTTATTAATTATTATTGTGTATTTTCTGGATTTAGGATTTGGATTTCCCTATTCCCTAGGGAAAAAGGAGGTGTGACAAAGTGCAGACTACTGCCTGCGATAAACGAGTCATCAGAAAAGCCAAAAAAATGATCGTCAAGCCTGAAAGTTCCCCTATTAGACCGGAGTCTCTGTAGCCAGTCTTGCTATCCTTTCTGCATTTGGATTATCTCAGGGTGTGATCTGGATATTTTACTTTATTGTCTTACTTTCCGATGTAAACCATTCTATCTTTAAAATTCAAAAAAAAAAGTCAAAAATAAAATTAAATGACATTAATATTTCATCGTCCATGAAAGTCTCTTTTCTTAATTTTGTCACTTCTCTTATCCTTTTTTCAGTTCTGTTAAATGCAGATTTCAATAATATGACATGCTTGCGAACTTCATGTCCAGATCCTACAACGCTGTCGGACTTCAAAATAATGAATCAAGAATTAGAATGCGATGAAAATAGGTTTAAGAAAATAAAAACAAAAAATCAAAACAGCTAAAGGAAAATTGGCTCCACATCGGAAAGGTCCATACATTATAACGAGATGTACTGCCAAAAGAGAGTGTTGTACCTGGGAAACATCAAAGGAAATATCCCTTAAACAACCATCAACACATGTGTAGTCAAAAGGTATTATGTTTGATCCTCCATGAAATATTAATGTTCTCTAGTTGGTATGACTAAGGCTTTCATTCTCGCTACCCAAACACAATTAACCCTTTTGTAAACCCTAGTCGGTTACTCTTTTTTGATTACCTTTTTGGAACCTGAAAGTGTTATTGAAAAAAATTAAAAAGAAATGAAAAATGAATAAAAGAAAAAATAAAGAGAAAATAAAACAAAACAAAACAGAAGAAAAAGCAAAAAAACAAACAAACAAAGTTTCTTAAACTACGTCCGACTTGATTCCGAAATAATACGTAGGCAGCCTCTCTTCGGGGTTCAATCACACCAAAACAAAATCCAGATTTCCCCAAAAGTGAAACTGGGGTAGATGTTATAATGGTTCGGCGATGATCTCGCCTGAAAGTTTCCAAAATTATAATTCAATCCAAATGTTTTTTACCCAAAATGAGAGAATCTGATTGGTGAAAATCCTTTCAGGCACCGCAAGGTGACAGTAAGCAGAAAAATTGAAATGAGAGAATCTTTTTAAAGAAAACTCGCAAAGAGCACTATAAGGCGATGGTGAAAAAAGAAATTAGAGAGGTGAGCTGGTGAAAACCCACAAAGGGTGCCACTAATCGAAAAAAGGATCCTCGCAGCCATCAGCGTCAACATAGTTCTGAGCAAGGTTTCTCGATTTTGAGGTAAAAGTTGTGATGAATTTCTGAGAGTCGAAATGTTTACACAGATCAAGCATCCAGTCCAAAAGACATGTCATGTTCATTGAAATCCGCATGTACTCCAGATAAGTCCATCTGTCCCTTCCTCAAAAGGGACACCTTTTGTCTAAATTCATTATCCATTCCATTGTTTGTTTTTCTTTGAATCCTTTTCGGCCTAACTTTGTTCTGAAACTAAGATAAAGAAGAGATGTCAAGACTGATTTATAGGGTTCTCGTTTGATACAAGCTAATGTACAAAAAAGGAACCCAACCTCGGCATGGGCATCAAGTCGGATCCGACTGGCCATGGTGGCTAATGCTTCAAAATAAAAAACTCTCGAAAGAAGAAAACCAAATTGAAGTGCCTATAAGGGAAAATAAAGTTAAAAAGGTTGACTCTAACGTAGCTAACCATCTTGATAGAATTAGAAAAAACCTAAGGGTTCTCCCATCGTTGTGAAGTTAAATTTAGAAGAAAGAAGTGAAAAGCCCACAAAGGCAAAATAAAGTTAAAAAGGTTAAGTCCCTCGTGGCCAACCGACATGGTATAGTTTGGAAAGCCAAAGGTTCTTCAGGGCTGTCACGACGCAAAATTCATTAAGGGTCGTGATGGCGCCGTACACCGCTGTCAGGTAAGCCAACAAAATTACTTAATTAGATTCCAATTTAGACAATTTTGAGAAATCATATTTTTCCTTCTAATTTCATAAGTAAAGAGACAATTGCTTCAATTCAAATTATATACTAGGCAATTAATACAAAATATTTCAAACCATCCCAGAACCCGGTGTCACAAGTGCATGAGCAATTTTTAAGAAATAATACAATACAATATCCGTCCGAGATACAGTGGACAAAAAGTAAATACAATTTACTGGAAGGGACTTCACTAGCTGCGGTCTGCCTCGAATGATGCAACTCACCTAGTCCCCGAATCATCCGTGCTGCTATGCCCAGTAGGCCACTTGAGTTACGTATACCTGTGCAACAAAAATGCACAGAAGTGTAGTATGAGTAAGGAAACAACGTATACTCAATGAGTATCCCGTCTAATCTCGAAGAAGTAAAGACGAGATGATCAACTTCGACACTTACTAGTGGTCCAATAATGATGTCAATAATACATTAAATCGTGGATTTCTATAAACATGATTATTACTCCAATAGAGGAACACAAGTAAACAATTATTTCTTTCATAGGAAATTTTCAAAATTTCTTGTCATTGTTTGTCCAAATATTCTCAAGCCATAAAGAGGCAATAATAACTTTAATAAGTTCAAGGCAACAATACCAGCATGCGCAAATAATCACTATGGGACGTACGGCCCGATCCAACATAAAAGTAAATTGTGCACTTCCGAGGGTCGAACGGCTCAAACCATAGATGCATCTATTACCCTGCTCGCGAACTATCCATGCAACGCGGTCAACATAAAATAAACAATCACTTTGTTCGCGAATCATTCATGCGACGCAGGTACACACAAAAATACATGCTCAAATAGCCAATTAAGAATTTACCGGAGAATAATTATTCAAATAAAAACCACTTTCTCTTTTAGCAATTTAAGAAAAGAAGTCAAATCCTTTTGAGAATAGATTTATTAATTTGTTATGGTTTAAGCAATTCAAGCTATCAATAAGATTACAATATTCCAAGTATAGCATACTTTTGGGTCCTAGACTAACCAGACTTAAACATAATAGTAGCTACGCACGGACTCTCGTCACCTCATGCGTGCGTAGCCCCCACAAATAGGAACACATAATCAATTAATTCACCTATGGGACATTTCCCTCTTACAAGGTTAAAAAGGAGACTCACCTCGCTCCGAAGATCCATAACCGGAATTACACGCCCTTCTAAAACTCTAATCGGCACAACGCTCCAAAACTAGCCAATAATTATGTAAATCCATTAATATATGCTAAGGTACTCATTATAATCCAATTTATAACAATTCCTAACCCCGATCGAAAAGTTGACAAAAATGTCCTCGAGCCCACGTGCCCGGAATCTGAAATTTTTTGAAGATAAAGATTACCCATAGCCTCACGAACTCAAATATATGATTTTCTCTAAATTCCATACCCAAAATCGTGGTCAAAATCCACGAACAATAAGTTTCTAGGTTTTCCCTCAAACCCCAAGTTTTCTACAATTTCCTTACCTAAATCCATATATAAACCTTGTATTTAACTCAAAGCTAGCATAAATTACTTACCTCATGATGAGTGATGGAAATGGTACCTCAAAGTTGCTCCCAATCGGCTCCAATGGAAGAAAATGGGGATGAAATGAACCCAACCCCCGATTTTTAAAAGACCTCACTGCCTCAGCTGTTTCCACACCTGCGGTCCCTTGACCGCTTCTGCGGTTCCACAGGTGCGGTTCAAAATACCGCTTCTGCGATCCTCCCTAGGCTGCCCTTTTCCGCTTCTGTGCTACGCCTATCGCAAGTGCGATCCCACATTTGCGGCACCCTGAACGCATCTACGGTCCCAGCTCCCTTCACCAAATCCCTCATCTGCGACTTTGTGGCCGCTTCTACAGCTCCGCTTATGCGGCCCAATTCTCGCAGGTGCGGTTATGACAACAACCAGCACTTCAGCCTTCTTCCAAACTCCAAATTCGATATGTTAACCATCCGGAATCCACTCGAGGACCCCGGGACCCCACCCAATCATACCAACCAGTCCCAAAATACATTATGAACTCACTCGAGCCTCAAATTATTTCAAACAATGCTAAAATCATGAATCGACCTCCAATCCAAGCTTTATGAACTTTAGAATTTCACTTCAACTTTCGATGCGAAAACCTATCAAATGACATCCGATTGACTTCAAATTTTGCACACAAGTCATATTTGACATTACGGACCTAATCCAACTTCTGGAATTGGATTCCGACCCCGATATCAGAAAGTCCACTTCCGATCAAACTTCTAAGAAACCTTCAAAATTCTGTATTTAGCCAAATGGCACCAAAATGACCTAACGACCTCCGAATTCACTTCTGATCGTGCTCCCAACTCTAGAATCACCATACAGAGAGCTATTCCCAGACTTGGAATCCCAAACGGACATCGATAACACTGAAATGCACTTCAAGCCAAACTTATGAAATTTCTTCCAAAATGCTAACTTCCACAATAGGCGCCAAAATGCTCCCGGGTCATCCAAAACCCGATCCGGTATACGCCCAAGTCCGAAATCATCATACAAACCTGCTGGAACCTTCATATTCCAATTCCGAGTTCATTTACTCAAAAATCTAATTCTAGTCAATTCTTCCAACTTTAAGCTTCCGAAATGAGAATTTTCTTTCCAAATCAACTTTGAACTTCCCGAAGTTCAATTTCGACCGCACGCGCAAGTCATAATACCTGAAATGAAGTTGTTCATGGTCTCAAACTGTTGGACGGTGTCCTAAGGCTCAAAATGACCTGTCGGGTCGTTATATTCTCTCCCACTTAAACATACGTTCATCCTCGAACGTGCTGAGAACTGCACTGAAGTAGTCTGAAATCACTGTTTAACACCTTATGCACCTTCCCATGCTACCATAACTCAGTTGAGCACATTAGCTCGATCAATTCTGAAGATATTTCCTTTTATTCGAGTAAATAATCATTAAAGTCTAATTCCAACATTCGGAATTCAATGCCCGACCTGTTTTCCAACATACGCTCATCATACCAATCACTGCACACAATACTGAGACGTGACTGCTTACCTCAGCTGAATTCACACCTTGCACCATTTTACTCATAGGACTACAATAACATTCTCTGATCAATTTAGTTGAAATCTACGAATCTGATGCTCCCATTGCACCTCATGACATACATAGGTCCTGCTCTAATTCTTACAATACAGCCATGATGGAATAGATGTGTAGAAATTCATGACCAACTATCGAGTCAACAAATCATTGAGTCTACACTCCTGACAAGAACCACTACCTCATTCTGAACTAAATAATGATCTTTGCTCCTTAATATACTTCATATAATCATATTGCAATGATGTCACGCCCCATCCTCGGGAGGCGCGACCGGCGCTCAATCAAGTGAACCCGAATGAGCAAGCCTAATCGAACAATTTCTACCCCAACTCAATATGAATACGGAACTCATCCCTTTGATTTATTTAGATGATAATACACGGTGTATACCACATTACTGATTCATTTCATATCATAAAAATTTACCGTACATAAGCTAGTTTCAAGGATTCTATTAGAGTTACAGCTTAAGGAGTTCGTAAGTTTAGGATCACCACATATACATATAGTGGACTCCCCGATCCCCCATACATAACCCACACTAGTATCTTTGGAGCCTCTAAGGATACAACAGATAAGCATGACTATGCCGGCAACAAGGCCCCGGCTATACCTCAAAAGTGAAAAGCTGTAATAACAAAAGATACACCATATAGCCCCATGAAAGAATAAGAGGCTCACCGAGACTTCGAGTAGATGAACGCTCTGCTACACATGGTCGGCACTGTCCGCAATGGATCCACCTACAATTATAACACGAATGTAGCGCCACCGGCAAAAGGGACGTCAGTACATTTGAATTGTACTGGTATGTATAACTGAACACCATTTTACTAGAAAGAACTATCAAATAGATATAAGCAATTAATACGGGCAAATCAAAGAAGCAATTCATATAATTTTTCATACAATTTCTACAACACATATTAGGGCAATTCTGTCACGTGTTCACCACTGTTCTCATCACCACCACCATCTCGAGCGGAGTCCGGTCACGACCCGACCAGCTAGGTCACCTTATTGGAGGTATTACTCACAATCAATATTTCATTTCCCTTATCCGGAATCCAATATCGGCACATTACCACCATGTGTGCGGCATGATGTCCGATCACGACGACCTCATTGGAGGTATTACTCAATTCTCATCAGTTAACACCTTCAGATATCTATCCCACACATATCAAGGATAATTCAAGTTACAAATCACAGATAAATGAGCACATAGCTAGCATGAATAGTTCTTTGTTTCAATGTCGGCTTATAGCCCAAGTAATTCAACACATAATTATACTTTTCATCATTCTCTAATTATCAAGATTTGTGCATTATTCACATTGAGGCACATCCTTCACGAATATGTATAGTTATATGCAATTCAATTAATGCGTAATGACAATCAATACTCTAGCCAATTTAACTCTTACCATACTTTTGCAATGACAATGGAGCTCAATTTCTAACAAAAAGGGGTTTTAGCCATACATACCTCAATGAAGTTTTTCCTTACTCTTTTACAAATTTCCGAAACTCTTAGCGCTTCAATTTATTGAGCAAGAATTTCAAATTAAATTGAGAATTAGAGACAAAACTGAAGTTCTATCTTGGTTCGAACATATCGTCAAACACTAAAGGTGCATTGTGATCTTAGCCCCTTTTTTTTGAGGAATTTCTATCATTTTATACCCCCAATTGCCCCCTTTTTAATTTTACTACTTTCTAATACTCTATGGTGGTATGCATGCAAGAGATTCATTCCCATACCCATGAATTACTTCCCTAATGACCCCATATGGCTAAGTATACAAATATGAGCTGAGGTGATGGAGCCTTACCTCTTGGGATGAAGATTCAGGAGCCTTCTTTTTATTAGTTTCAAGGATATAGCAAGATTCTAAGGAGAATTTGATGGGGGACGCTTTCCACCTCTAAGACCCTCTTTCTCTCTCTCAAAAATCTCAGAATATCTTCTTAGAATTATCCATAATGTCGAATATATCGATAGGGAGGTCGGGTTAAAAATTAGAAAATTTGGAGCCCCGAGTAAAATATGCAATCGCAGAATGAACATGCGGTCCGCATAATGGACTGCAAAAATGCCTCCCAAAAACCATACGTTCTGACTCAGTCTGCGGTAATAATGCGGCCCGCATTCATGTTCTGCGGTCGTAAAGTGCACCGCAGAACTGACACTCACAAAATTCAAAGGAGAAAATGCGACGACTATGCAGTCCGTATTTCGATTATGCGACCGCATTTCAACCGCATAACTGACTTCAATTTTAACCAATATTCTGCCTCACTCTGCGGCAGATATGCGGTCCGTATTTCTATTACGCGACCGCATTCGGGACCGCATTTCTTGCATTTTTCTAGAAACTTATTCTTGACTTTTTAATGCATTATTCAATCCAAAAAGGGCCGCGCCACGAAGCATATTTACTAATTTCTAACACATGATCCTAACTTGGCACCACGGGATCCGGGTTTTTGAGTAGGGATTTCACGGGGCCTTACATCCTCCCCCACTTAAGATCATTCGTCCTCGAATGAGGATCAAGGTTCACTTATTAACAGTCTTAGTGCAATCTTCTTCTCTTTACAACCCAAAACTGGTTGACAGTCTCCCAATTTAGCTAACTACCTAGATTTTCGAAAATTTCGCCAGAGTTTCCTTTGTATCTAGGCCTTACCCACCTGTCAGAGAGCCCCGGAAACATACCATAACCACATAAACATATTTGTAAGCATAGTATAACTGGCACAATATCAACAATGGCCATATAGGCAACCATATTACCAAAAGAGGACGGTTTTTACATAAATCTAGCCAACAGATATGATTTCGAAGGAGCTGAACGCATAGAAGTTATTACATGATCATTCAAACACGTGTGGATACTTCTTTTTCATTTCATCCTCGGCTTCCCAAGTAGCTTCCTCAACGTGCTGTTTCCGCCATAATACTTTTACGGATGCAATCTCCTTACTCCTTAGTTTTCGAACTTGCCTATCAAGAATGGCAACTGGGACCTCTTCGTATGATAGCTCTTCGTTTACTTCAATAGTCTCTACTGGTACAATTGAGGAAGGATCCCCTACCACCTTCCTTGACATAGACACATGGAAAACCAGGTATACCAATGACATCTCGGGTGGCAGCTCGAGCTTGTATGCCACCTGACCAACTTTCTGAATAATTCTGTATGGCCCGACATACCTTGGGCTTAATTTTCCTTTCTTTCCGAATCGCATGATACCCTTCATAGGGGAAACTTTCAAGAATACCCAATCATCTTCTTTAAACTCCAAATCTCTACGACGCACATCCGAGTAGGATTTTTGGCAACTTTGAGCAGTTTTCAACCTTTCTTTAATAAGCTTGACTTTCTCCATGGCCTGGTGCACGAGGTCCGACCCTATCAATTTCGCTTCTCCAACCTCGAACCACCCGATGGGAGACCTACATCTCCTACCGTACAATGCTTCGAACGGTGCCATTCAAATACTAGCGTGAAAGATGTTGTTGTAAGCAAATTTTATGAGTGGTAAATGGTCATCCCAACTCACCTTGAAGTCAATAGTAGAAGCACGCAACATGTCCTCAAGCATCTGAATAGTCCGTTCTGCTTGCCCATCGGTTTGTGGATGAAAATTTGTGCTAAGGTTCACTTGCGTACCCAAACCCTACTGAAACTTCTTCCAAAAGTTAGCTGTGAATTGAGCCCCTCGGTCTGAAATGATTGAGACTGGAGTGCCATGTAACCTGACTATTTCTTTGATATACAACTGAGCATATTGTTCCGTTGTGTCGGTAGATTTAACTGGCAAGAAGTGCACTGATTTCGTGAGTCGATCCACGATTACCCAAATTGAGTCGAACTTGCGCGAAGTGCGCGGCAACCCTACCACAAAGTCCATGTTAATCATCTCCCACTTCCACATTGGAATGTCTATACATTATGTCAACCCACCGAGCCTTTGATGTTCGGCTTTTACCTGTTGACAATTTGGACATTTTGCCACAAATTCCGCCACATCCTTCTTCATGTTGTTCCACCAATAAATTTCCTTGAGATCATGATACATTTTTGTAGAACCTGGGTGCACGGAATACCTGGATGTGTGAGCTTCTACCATGATCCTTTCCCGAAGACTGTCGATATCAGGAACGCACAGGCGGTCTTGGTACCGTAAGGTACCATCATTCATGCCCAAGGAGAAAGCTGAGGTCTTATGATTGTGAATCCCTTCTTTTAGTTGTGCTAACAATGGATCACTGAATTGCTTTTCTTTCACCTCTACCACAAGCGATGATTTAGCCCTATTCTGTATAATTACCCCTCCTTCGTCAGAGTCTGCCAGACGAACTCCCAAATTAGCTAGCCGGTGAACTTCCCTAGCTAACGGCCTCTGATAGGCCCCCAAATGAGCCAAACTTTCCATAGATTTTCGACTAAGTGCATCTGCCACAACATTTGCCTTTCCCGGGTGGTAAAGAATATCCATATCGTAGTCTTTGAGTAACTCTAACCACCTTCTTTGTCTCAGGTTCAACTCCTTCTGCTTGAAGATGTATTGAAGGCTCTTATGATCGGTAAATATGTCCAAATGGACCCCATACAAATAATGCCGCCAAATATTTAGTGCAAACACCACAGCTGCTAGCTCTAAGTCATGTGTTGGATAGTTCTTCTCATGATTCTTGAGCTGCCTAGAGGCGTAGGCTATCACCTTGCCCCGCTGCATCTACACACACCCCAACCCAACTCTTGAAGCATCGCCATACACCACAAATCCCTCAGTACCCTCCCTCTCTGATAGGGCTAACACCGGTGCTGTTGTTAACCTTGATTTCAATTCTTGGAAACTCTTTTCACAAGCATCAGACCATTGGAATTTAACTGCTTTCTGCGTCAATTTTGTCAAAGGAGAGGCAAGAGTAGAAAACCCCTCCACAAACCTCCTGTAGTACCCAGATAATTCCAAGAAACTACGAATCTCGGTTGGAGTGGTAGGTCTAGGCCAATTCTTCACTGCCGCAACCTTCTGAGGGTCAACCATAACTCCTTCCCTGGAAACAACATGACCCAAGAACGCGACACATTCAAGCCAGAATTCACATTTTGAAAATTTTGCATACAATTGATGTTGCTGAAGAGTCTGCAATACTGCCCTGAGATGGCCAGCATGGTCCTCCTGACTTTGGGAATATACTAGAATGTCGTCAGTGAACATTATCACAAAGGAGTCTAGGAAGGGCTTGAAGACTCGATTCATAAGGTCCATGAAAGCTGCTGGGGCATTTGTTAGCCCAAAAGACATTACCATAAATTCGAAGTGCCCATATCGGGTTCTGAAAGCTGTTTTTGGAATATCCCGCTCCCGTATCTTCAACTGGTGATACCCGGACTACAAGTCAATCTTTGAGAAACATGCAGCGCCTTGCAATTGATTGAAAAAGTCATCTATTCTTGGCAAGGGATATTTGTTTTTGATTGTGACTTTGTTAAGTTGCCGGTAGTCAATACACATCCGCAGCGATCCATCCTTCTTTCTTACAAACAAGACCGGTGCGCCCCATGGCGACACACTTGACCGTATGAAACCCTTCTCTAACAAATCCTTCAATTGCTCCTTTAGTTATTTCAATTCTGCCGGTGCCATCCTGTAAGGTGGAATTGATATAGGCTGTGTGCCTGGCATCACGTCGATCCCAAAATCAATCTCCCTATCTGGTGGAATCCCAGGGAGCTCATCTAGAAATACATTCGGAAATTCATTCACAACTGGTACAGAATCAAGGCTAAGTGCCTCGGCATTGGTGTCTGCAACTCGAACTAGATGATAGATACACCCCTTCTTGATCATTTTCGCGGCCTTAAGGTAGGAAATAAACCGACCTCGAGGCACTACATTATCTCCCCTCCATTCTATGATGGGCTTGTTAGGAAATTCGAGCCTGATAGCTCTAGTGCTACAATCAAGTTTGGCAAAGCATGAGTAAAGCCAATCCATTCCCATTATTACGTCAAAATCCACCATTCCCAACTCGATAAGATCGACCATAGTATCCCTACCACGCACCATAACAACACAACTCCTATAAACTCGAGCAGCCAAAATTGACTCACCAACTGGGGTAGATATTGAGAATGGCTCATGAAGCTGCTCTGGTTCTATCCCAAATCCCATAGCAACAAACGGGGTAACATATGATAAAGTGGAACCAGGGTCAATAAGCGCATACACATCATGAGATTGGACTGTCAGAATACCTGTAACAACATCTGGAGAAGCCTCTGCAGTCTGGCGACCACTCATAGCATAGAATCGGCTGAGACCTCTCGAACTCTACGCACCACCCCTAGCTGTACCTCGCTCTACGGGTGTTGGGGCACCTTGAGCTGGGGAGGGGGCTGAAGATGTGGCAGCTGCTGGACTGGAGGGCTGGGTTGTGCCCCTACCTGTTCACTGACGAGACGCACGACAGTGTTTCTGAATATGGCCCCTCATCCCACATCCATAACATATAGGCAACTCCGTATAGCAGACCCCCGAGTGCATCTTCCCATACTTGGGACACGGGGATCTCTGCTGCAGCTGAGACCTCTCCCCTAACCGAACTCGCTGGCGGAATCCCCTGTTACCCTGATCGGGCTTGAAGTGACTCCATTGCTGCTGGCTGGGCCCTGATGGCGGTGCACTGGCTGAAGACTGTGCAACAGACTGGGAAGGTCCTGATGATCCTCCCCTAAAAGCTGATCTTCCCCTACCTAGGGACTCTCCTATGTTGCCCGTAGATCGGTCCTTGCTGTTACTCTCTCTCTCCATTCTGTTATTCAACTTACAGTCCTCTGTGGCCTGAGCAAAGGCTACCATCCTCCCGTAGTTCATGTCAGAATTCAATGTTGCTGTAGAAGCCTCATTAATAGTCAAACGATTAAGACCCTGAACAAACCGACGCACTCTAGCCTCCATGGTGGGCAACATGTGAATATCATACTTAGACAATCGAGCAAACTCCATGTGGTACTCCCATACACTTCTGTCACCTTGCCTCAAATTTTCAAATTCTGCTGCCCGGGTTGCCCTTGTCTCAGCGGGCAAGAAATGATCAATGAAAGCATCGGCAAACTCACTCCACCTCGCCGGAGGGCGTCCCTCCTCTCAGGAATCCTCCCATAACTCAAACCATGAATAGGTCACCCCTTTCAGATGGTAGGCAGCCAACTCTACTCCCTCTGTCTCAGTCGCACGCATCACCCTGAAGGTCTTGTGCATCTCATCAATAAAGTCCTGAGGGTCTTCTTCTGAGTTGGCACCTGTGAATACCGGAGGGTCTAACTGAAGGAATCGGTTTACCCTGGAACTAGTAGAATCCCCTGGCTGGCTGGATGAACTGGGTGCAATATTTGACCTTTGGGCCTGAGAGGCCACCAACTGAGCCAACATTTGAATAGCTCCCCTAAGATCCCCATCAGAAATGCTAGAACCGGAAGCTGGGACTGGAGGCGGGACAGGAGCATCAACGGGAGGTATAGTGGTACCCTCCGTAGTTGTAGGGACTGAGGTAGTTTGTCCTGGAACAGTAGGATCCGACAGGGTAATAGCAGGGCGGCTACCCCCACCCGCAACATCAATCAGTGACTCATCAACCACTCCTGGGGTAGCATTGGCTTCTTGGCCAGTTCTTGCCTTCTTCTTAGGTGCCATTTACTGAAATGTCGAACAATACACCGATTAGGAAGTAAATAGTTTCACCGCACGATCCAGAATATCAAAGAAGGGTAAAATTCCTAAATGTCCGAATAGCCTCCAACTTATAGATATGGTCGACTTCACACCGATAAGAAGGACTCTACTAGACACGGCTCTAAGACATCCTAGGACATTTTCAAAACCTTAGGCTCTGATACCAAGTTTGTCACACCCCAACCTCGGGAGGTGCGATCGGCGCTCAATCAAGTGAACCCGACTGAGCAAGCCTAACCGAACACTTTCTATCCCAACTCAATATGAACACGGAACTCATGCCTTTGATTTATTTAGACGATAATACACGGTGTATACCACATTACTGATTCATTCATATCATAAAAATTTACCGTACATAAGCTAGCTTCAAGGATTCTATTAGAGTTATAGCTTAAGGAGTTCGCAAGTTTAGGATCACAACATATACATATAGTGGACTCCCCGAACCCCCGTACATAACCCACACTAATGTCTTTGGAGCCTCTAAGGATACAACAGATAAGCATGACTATGCCGGCAACAAGGCCCCGGCTATACCCCAAAAGTGAAAAGCTGTAATAATAAAAGATACACCATATAGCCCCATGGAAGAATAAGGGGCTCGCCGAGACTTCGAGTAGATGAACGCTCCGCTACAAACGGTCGGCACTGTCCGCTATGGAGCCACATACAATCATAACACGAATGTAGCGCCCCTGGCAAAAGGGATGTCAGTACATTTGAATTGTACTTGTATGTATAACTGAACACCATTTTACTAGAAAGAACTATCAAATAGATACAAGCAATTAATACGGGCAAATCAAAGAAGCAATTCATATAATTCTTCATACAATTTCCACAACACGGATTAGGGCAATTCTGTCACGTGTTCACCACTGTTCTCATCACCACCACCATCTCGAGCGGAGTCCGGTCACGACCCGACCGGCTAGGTCACCTCATTGGAGGTATTACTCAATTCTCATCAGTCAACACCTTCAGATTTCTATCCCACATATATCAAGGATAATTCAAGTTACAAATCACAGATAAATGAGCACATAGCTAGCATGAATAGTTCTTTGTTTCAATGTCGGCTTATAGCCCAAGTAATTCAACACATAATTATACTTTTCATCATTCTCTAATTATCAAGATTTGTGCATTATTCACATTGAGGCACATCCTTCACGAATATGTATAGTTATATGCAATTCAATTATTGCGTAATGACAATCAATACTCTAGCCAATTTAACTCTTACCATACTTTCGCAATGACAACGGAGCTCAATTTATAACAAAAAGGGGTTTTAGCCATACATACCTCAATAAAGCTTTTCCTTACTCTTTTACAAATTTCCGGAACTCTTAGCGCTTCAATCTATTGAGCAAGAATTTCAAATTAAATTGAGAATTAGAGACGAAACTGAAGTTCTATCTTGGTTCGAACATATCGTCAAACACTAAAGGTGCATTGTGATCTTAGCCCCCTTTTTTTTTGAGGAATTTCTATCATTTTATACCCCCAATTGCTCCCTTTTTAATTTTACTACTTTCCAATACTCTATGGTGGTATGCATGCAAGAGATTCATTCTCATACCCATGAATTACTTCCCTAATGACCCCATATGGCTAAGTATACAAGTATGAGCTAAGGTGATGGAGCCTTACCTCTTGGAATAAAGATTCAGGAGCCTTCACTTGATTAGTTTCAAGGATATGGAAAAATTCTAAGGAGAATTTGATGTGGGACACTTTCCACCTCTAAGACCCTCTTTCCCTCTCTAAAAATCTCAGAATATCTGCTTAGAATGAGCCATAATGTCGAATATATCGATAGGGAGGTCGGGTTAAAAATTAAAAAATTTGGAGCCCCGAGTAAAATATGCGATCGCATCTGCGATCGCATAATGAACATGTGGTCCGCATAATGGACCGCAAAAATGCCTCCCAAAACCATACGTTCTAACTCTGTCTGCGGTAATAATGCGGCCCGCATTCACATTCTGTGGTCGCAAAGTGCACCGCAAAACTGACACTCACAAAATTCAAAGGAGAAAATGCGACGACTATGCAGTCCGCATTTCGATTATGTGACCGCATTTCGACCGCATAACTGACTTCAATTTTAACCAACATTTTGCCTCACTCTGCGGCAGATATGCGGTCCGTATTTCTATTATGCGACCGCATTCGGGACCGCATTTCTTGCATTTTTCTAGAAACTTATTCTTGACTTTTTAATGCATTATTCAATCCAAAAAGGTCCGCGTCGCGAAGCATATTTACTAATTTCTAACACATGATCCTAACTTGGCACCACGGGATCCGGATTTTTGAGTAGGGATTTCACGAGGCCTTACAAATGATCCCAATTCCAAAAATCTCATCCCACCCAGCACGAACTTCTCAGGTAATAAGCCATCCCGGACATGATCAAAAGTCTCAAATGATGCCACAATGTGCCAATAGGCTACCAATTCGAACGCGATACAAGGAAGAAGAAAAATGAACTATGAAAAGGAGATCCAATTACCCCGCTTGCGAATCATACATGCGACGCAGGCAACATACTAAACAGACACCCCGCTCGCGAATCATACATGCGACGTGGGTGCACTGCTAATACGAGCTTTCCTAAAAAAAATAGGAAATGAAACACATAAAAGCAGATATAGGGAACTGTACTCAACATCATACTATTGCGGCGCGCAACCGGATCCAAATAACATACCCATGGCGGTGTGCCACCCGATCCATACATAGATCTCACATAAGGAGATGCACATTGAGCTAAATTTGCTCATTACAATAAAATACCGAACTTCGGTCACAAGCACGCTAAGTGCATAATACCATCTCCGAGGGGACATATAGCGCTATAAGCTACAAAACTCAAGCACAACTGATGTGCGATACATGATCTGAATCTCAAAAGCCATCATGCTCATATAACCTCATCTCTATGCGGAACCTCAACACATAAGAAATTCACCAAGCCGCCTCACAACTCGCACGGCGTAATACATCATTACATGAAATAGTTGACAACGAAATAACACTCCGACCCCCTTCCATAAGGAGCGTATTGTAGAGATGAACACATCTAGCCTGACATAAAGCCCATGTTCACATTTAAATCAATCCACTGATCTAAAGCCGATTTTTGATTGCACCAACTAGGCTAATAACCTTTCAAAGGTCCACAATAACTTCCTTTTTCTTCTATCACATAAGAACAACCATCATAACCGGAGTAAACCTCCATAATCCGCAACTCAGTAAGCCATGTGCCGTCCAGGCATTAATTCTCAAATTAATGATATTACCACAATCCTCATACTTGGTTTAAATATCAAATCAATCAAGTGACTACATGTAACACTTATACAATCTTCCTATGGGACACGCTCCCACAACTTTCCGAAACAAATAATAGGTCTGCATATCCAAACCACCGGCCGCACGAACGCTGAAAAGCGATCAAGAATCCCTAACCAGGATGCAAAGCCTTTTTCACTAAACACTGATGTCAGGTGACATTGACGGCAATACTGACTTACTTTAAACATCGAAACTCCTTTCCTGCTCATTTGAGCTCGTGACATCCTTGTCAGCTCCGAACTGCAACCTTGACCCTTACTTCAAATTCCATATCACTTACTGCACCCAATATGCCAATATTCGGTAGGATACGACTCTTCATCATAATTCCAGAATCGCTAATTGATTAATACTTCATCATATCACAGCTTTTCAGTGAACTCACTTCAAGAGAACCATAGCAACACACATGTGAATCCTTATAACCGTAGAATATCCAAATCCTTAAGCAGTGGTCTAATCCACCACAACCCTTTCGGGATCCGCCCACACATAACGACCATAATAGTAGAATACTCATGAATAACATCAATTACGGCGGTTGACAGGCCTCGCACGTACCGCCACAAATCACACTCATAACTTGATCACGCTGAGGGAACTGATCTCCACCACCAATATGCCAACTCAATTATAGCTAACCAATCTATCTTTTTCGATTTACCCTGATCGCCTTAGAAGTAATAACAACTCCATTCAACACATAGCACACTTCATTCTCACTCATTCCGAGTGACCTTGAATCACGAGGCCATGCTTTCTCAAATCCCACGAATCATTTCGTATTTCCCAAATGTTACACTGTAAGTCAAGACATCATAGAACATTCTGGTCTCTTCTCATAAGCTGCTACCAAGCCTGAATCCTGGCCGTACCTATAGGCTCGAAATCATTAGGCACCACACTTTACCCCTTGAATCCACTAGGACCGTTACTGAGAGCCACCAGCTCTGACTTGGACCCAAATATGAATAACTCCATTAATCTTATAACACGTGAATACCTTCTCATTGAGGCACCCGGTGGAAATCACTTCTTTGAAACCTGCATTTATACAAGGCATAAATCCTGAATCCTTCCTGAAGTCTGAACATAAGCCAATAAGGCCAACCATAGCATGCATTTCAACAATTCATTAGCTCGAATTACCACTTATGGTCTTTTCTCCCTCAATATGCTAATAACTAGAAGCTTCCAATCATAGGCGGTGGAACTCTCCCACTTAGCTTAAAGCCACTATTTCACAACTCTGGAATTCACCAAGATTCCTTAGCTCTTATTGACATAACCTTGCGTAATCAACCGCCTAAATTCTCGAATTCTTTCCGTAAAACCTCATTTTATACTCTGAATCATCCACCACATTAGCACGAGCGATCTCTTTGCTGCATAACCAATAGAATTCTTCACAGAGCTTCGCCAACCTCGCGACCGCTAACCTGCTCACATGGAATAACCCACCAGTGGAAATCACTTCCCGACATCTTCCAATGCTACTGCATGGGATAAAATCATTATGACATCAATAACCCATCCTAAGTCCGAGCTCTCTCTAGCTGCACAAGTCTATTCATCCCTCGTGGACATCACTTAAATGTGCGCAACAACCTCCCAATTCGAAGTTATGCTGCATCCTTCTTTCTTTTAAGCAACTCCTTTTCGTTACATCAAATTTCCTGTCGTATAATACCCTATACTTCAAATTAGATCTGTAGAACCCAATCACCAATCACTAAAATTCTCAAATCGACCCAAACTCTCCTTAAGGTGCGTAGTCATCCTACCACCAAGCCCCTATGTAGCTCCGCCACTCTCCCACTTCGGGCAAACTCACTTCTTTAATCAACTACTCACCTTCTTATACCTGGCCTTCTAGAAGTTTTAAACACTGCCTGACACTTCCCACATGTCCTTCCTCATACTTTACTGCTCAATTGCTGCCTTACATAAATTCATCCTTGTAACATTTGAATCCACAAATCGCTACTAACTTTAAATTTTGCCGGAGATCATCTCTCTCGAGCTGCCAATATTATAAATGCCGATTCAACCCTGCACCACCTTGCCTCGCAACATCTAACAGTCGCTTATTCAATATTGACCTCCAATATCCTACTCCAAAGGCGAATTGTAGAAGGTCATAACACTGGCAAATTTAGTACATTCATCAAGGACAATGACACCTCATCACATATGAGAATTCCTCCACTCTTGCAAATACCAAGCCTCGTTACTCTATCATAGCAAATCTGCACATTCTTAGTCCGATTGCCTTTCCCCCGCCGAAAGTAAAATACTGAATTTCTGAATCACGCACTGAGTAAACTTCCCTTCAAGTCATTCACTGCCCCGATACATAGGTAAACATCCTACCATCATAACAATATTGCGGAACAATTGTTCATAAACATCATGGCAACTTGTGCCTAACCTCAAAGCTCTCAGAAGTACCGCTACTGAGCTGAAACAATAAAATACCCTTCCATAAAACGACTATAATCGCCCAATCAAGTATACCGGGAGAAACATCCCGCACCACATTCGTAATACCATTAAAATTCTTCAATTCTCGATTTATAACAAGCGCTTCGCGTCGCATAAGATTGAGCAAGAAAGAAACAAAGGCATAAGCCTCACAGGAATCAAACCGCACGATAAGGAATCAAGAAGGGAAGTACTCCTAATAGCCCTGTAGCCTCCCGAAGATAAGTACAGACGTCTCCGTACCGATCTGCGAGACTCTACTAGACTTGCTCATGACTTGTGTGACCTAAGGGAACCTAGTGCTCTGATACCATTTTATCATGACCCAAAATCCACTAAGGGTCGTGATGGTGCCGGACACCGCTGTCAGGCAAGCCAACCAAATTACTTAATTAGATTCCAATTTAGACAATTTTGAGAACTCAGATTTTTCCTCCTAATTTCATAAGTAAAGAGACAACTGCTTCAATTCAAATTATATAATAGGGAATTAATACAAAATATTTCAAACCATCCCAGAACCCGGTATCACAAGTGCATGAGCAATTTCTAAGAAATAATACAATACAATATCCGTCCGGAATACAGTGGACAAAAAGTATATATAATTTACTGGAAGGGACTTCACTAGCTGCGGGCCGTCTCGAATAATGTAACTCACCTAGTCCCCGAATCATCCTTGCTGCTACGCCCAGTAGGCCACTCGAGTTACGTATACATGTGTAACAAAAATGCACAGAAGTGTAGTATGAGTACGAAAACAACGTGTACTCAATGAGTATCCCGTCTAATCTCGAATAAGTAGAGACGAGATGGTCGACTTCGACACTTACTAGTAGTCCAATAATGATGTCAATAATACATTAAATCGTGGATTTCCATAAACATGATTTTTAATCCAATAGAGGAACACAAGTAAACAATTATTTCTTTCATAGGAAATTTCCAAAATTTCTTGTCATTATTTGTCCAAATATTCTAAAGCCATAAAAAGGCAATAACAACTTTAATAAGTTCAAAGCAACAATACCAGCATGCGCAAATAATCACCGTGAGACGTACGGTCCGATCCAACATAAAAGTAAATTGTGCACTGCCGAGGGTCGAACGGCTCGAACCATAGATGCATCTATTACCCCACTCGCGAACTATCCATGCGATGCGGTCAACATAAAATAAACAATCACCCTGCTCGTGAATCATTCATGTGACGCAGGTACACATAAAAATACATACTCAAATAGCCAATTAAGAATTTATCGAAGAATAATTATTCAAATAAAAGCCACTTTCTTTTTTAACAATTTAAGAAAAGAAGTTAAATCCTATCGAGAATAGATTTATTAATTCGTTATGGTTTAAGCAATTCAAGCTATCAATAAGATTACAATATTTCAAGTATAACATATTTTTGGGTCCTAGACTACCCGGGCTTAAACATAATAGTAGCTACGCACGGACTCTCATCACCTCGTGCGTGCATAGCCCCCATAAATAGGAGCACATAATCAATTAATTCACCTATGGGGACATTTCCCTCTTACAAGGTTAGAAAGGAGACTCACCTCACTCCGAAGATCCATAACCGGAATTCCATGCCCTTCCGAAGACTCTAATCGGCACAACGCTCCAAAACTAGCCAACAATTATGTAAATCCATTAATATATGCTAAGGTACTCATTATAATCTAATTTATAACAATTCCTAACCTCGATCGAAAAGTTGACAAAAATGCTCTCGAGCCCACGTGCTAGGAATCCGAATTTTTTTTAAGATAAAGATTAACCATAGCCTCACGAACTAAAATATATGATTTTCTCTAAATTCCATACCCAAAATCGTGGTCAAAATCCAAGAACAATAAGTTTCTAGGTTTTCCCTCAAACCCCAAGTTTTCTACTATTTCCTTGCCTAAATCCATATATAAACCTTGTATTTAACTCAAAGCTAGCATAAATTACTTATCTCATGATGAGTGATGGAAATGGCACCTCAAAGCTACTCCCAATCGGCTCCAATGGAAGAAAATGGGGTTGAAATGAACCCAACCCTCGATTTTTAAAAGACCTCGCTGCCTCAGCTATTTTCGCACCTGCAGTCCCTTGACCGCTTCTGCGGTTCCGCAAGTGCAGTTCAAAATACCGCTTCTGCAGTCCTCCCTAGGCCGCCCTTTTCCGCTTCTGCGCCACGCCTACCGCATGTGCAGTCCCGCATCTGCGGCACCCTCCTTTACCAAATCCCGCATCTGCAACTTTGTGGGCGCTTCTGCAGCTCCGCACCTGTGGCCCAATTCTCGCAGGTGCGGTTATGACAGCAACCAGCACTTCAGCCTTCTTCCAAACTCCAAATTCGATCCGTTAACCATCCGGAATCCACCCGAGACCCCCGGGACCCTACCCAATCATACCAACCAGTCCCAAAACACATTACGGACTCGCTCGAGGCCTCATATCATTCCAAACAGTGCTAAAATCATGAATCGACCACCAATCCAAGCTTTGTGAACTTTAGAATTTCAAACTTTAACTTTTGATGCCGAAAACTATCAAATCACGTCCGATTGACTTCAAATTTTGCACACAAGTCATATTTGACATTACATACCTACTCCAACTTTCGGTATCGAATTTCAACCCTGATATTAGAAAGTCCACTTCCGGTCAAACTTCTCAAAAAACTTCAAATTTCTATCTTTAGCCAAATGGCTCCAAAATGACCTACAGACCTCCGAATTCACTTCTGATCGCGCTCCCAACTACAGAATCACCATACGAAGAGCTATTTCCAGAATGGGAATCCCAAACGGACATCGATAACACTGAAATGCACTTCCAGCCAAACTAATGAAATTTTTTGCAAAATGCTAACTTCCACAATAGGCGTCAAAACACTCCCGGGTCATCCAAAACCCGATCCGGTATACGCCCAAGTCCGAAATCATCATACGAACGTGTTGGAACCTTCATATCCCAATTTCGAGGTCGTTTACTTAAAAGTCCAATCCTAGTCAATTCTTCCAACTTTAAGCTTCCGAAATGAGAATTTTCTTTCTAAATTAACTCTGAACTTCCCGAAGTTCAATTCCGACCGCACGTGCAAGTTATAATGCCTAAAATGAAGTTGTTCATGGCCTCAAATTGCTGGATGGCGTGCTAAGGCTCAAAACGACCGGTCGGGTCGTTACAAAGGCCAGAAATGCAACCGATATGTAGGAAACAACCAATTGCAATTGAAAATATGTCAAAGGAGCCAGGACGAGATCAAGTGACTGAAACACTCAAGGCCGCAAAATCAACCACCATTTTAAACTGACAAATTATTGTTTATTTGAAAAACAAGAAACAAGTGCAATCCAAAAGTAACCTTGCAAAAAATAAGTGCAACCAAAAGAAACTGCATGGAGACTGAAATAGCTTTGCAGCAGCAGCAATAACTCCAAAAAGGGAAGTCTTCACCATACTCTTTCCCGCAATTTACTCATTCTCTTAATAAAATGATAAAAGGAAAAAAAGAGAAGAAAGAAAGTTCCAAATCAAGTAGTATATGGTCTCCAATCCCTAGTTGTGTTTTCTAACATAAGGTCTCCACTCCCTAGTTGCGTTTTCTAACATAAGGTCTCCACTCCCTAATTGATTTTTATTTTTTGACATAGAGTCTTCACTCCCTAGTCTGCTTTTACAACATAGGGTCTCCACTCCCTAGTTGATGTTTTTAGACATAGGATCTCCATTCCTTAGTCGCTTTTCCAACTAGGGTCTCCACTCCCTGGTTAATTTTTATTTTAGACATAAGATCTCCACTCCCTGGTATCTTTTTCAACATAGAGTATTCACTCCCTAGTTGATATTTCTAGACATAGGGTATCCATTCGCTAGTATGCTTTTCCAACATAGGGTTTCCATTCCCTAGTTGATGTTTTTACACATAGCGTCTCAATTCCCTAGTATCTTTTCCAACATAGGGTCTCCACTCCCTAGGTGATGTTTTTAGACATACAGCCTCCACTCCCTAGTTGATTTTGTATTAGATATAGGGTCTCCACTCCCTAGTCCCTTTTTCCAACCATAGGGTATCCACTACCTAGTTGATGTTTTTAGACATAGGGTCTCCACTCCCTAGTCTACTTTTCCAACATAGGGTCTCCAATCTTTAGTTGATGTTTTTAGACATAGCGTCTCCACTCCATAGTCATTTTTCCAACATAGGGTATCCACTCCATAGTTGATGGTTTTAGACATAGGGTTTTTATTCCCTAGTCTACTTTTCCAGCGTAGGGTCTCCACTCCCTAGTTGATTTTATTTTAGACATAGGGCATCCACTCCTTGATCTGCTTTTCCAATATAGGGTCTCCACTCACTAGGTTATGATTTTATTTGTCACATAGGGTCTCCACTCCCTAGTCATTTTTCCAACATAGGGTCGCCACTCCCTAACTGATATTTTTTGACATAGGGTCTCCACTCCCTAGTTGATGTTTTTAGGCATAGGGTCTTCCCTAGTCGCTTTTCCAACATAGGATCTTCACTTCCTAGTTGATTTTTTTAAGACATAGGGTCTCTACTCCCTAGTCGCTTTTTAAACATAGGGTCTCCACTCCTTGGTTGCTTTCATTTTAGACATAGGGTCTCCACTCCCTAGTCTCTGTTTTCTCGGTGTACACCGATCACGACCTTTTATTGCTTTCAATAATGAGGTAATATATAGTTTGTTACAAATAACTCACAAAAATTTCCTAGTGTAAACTAGGGCGGAAAAATTTTGCTCATTTCTTTTGTTGTTTGAGCAAGGTTTTTACCTTGAGGCACATGGTTCGAGATAATAAAAAAGAAGTATCAATCCAAAATAGAGAAAGAAATGGAAAAGAAGTGAACTCAAAGTGCAAAAGCGTAGAAAAGATGCGGACTACTCAAGACATGATTGAAGTCACAAGCTTTGCATGTTCCATCTTGATCCGAAAAAGCCGAAGAAGAATGAACTAGCACCTGCAGCTAACAAGCATCAAGGTTCAGATCAGAGTTTGCATGAAGAACCAACCAAGACTCAAGATCAAGTTTTAGAAGACTTAGAGGTACGAATATTGTAATTCATAACTGATAAGCTTAGTTAGTTTCTTTTTCATTTTTGATTTTGGTGTAATAAGAAGTATAGCAAGCAGTAACAACAACAACAACAATGAAATCACAGTTTTCCAGTAGTCCCAGCTACCAAAACTTTCAGAACTACACTAACTTGATTCCTTTATATCAAAGGATTTATAGGCAATCTCCTAAGCAAGGTTCGGTCAAACTTTCAAAACACTTCCGAATGGAGTAGCAAACGAGCAAAAATGGCTCATAATTGCTCACTTTATCTTTGTCCGAAAACTCTTCATGTTTTCAAATAAAGAGGGGCAGCTGTAAGTACATGATTTTTTCCAGACGAAAACACTCCTACAAAATCCACAAAAATAATTTTTTTCTAATTATATTTAATTTTATACAATTTTAAGAAAAATATTGGTCATTTTTACATTTTTAGCTTTTAATTTTATTAGTTTTAAGTTAATTAATTATTTAAATGGCAGAATTAGATAATTAAGTTTAATTCTACAAATTAAATTTGATTTAGGGCTTAATTTACGTTTTTAACTAATTTAGTAGGATTTAAAATCAAAAAAAAAAAAAAAGAGGAAAGAAAGAGATCTTGCTATAATCCAATTTTGGGCCAAGCATGTGACCCAATGGCCCAAATTCCCCTTTCACAAATCATCCATTGCCGCAGCCCAAACTCCCTCAAACCCACCTACCCCAAATCCCTCTATCCATATATATACCCACTCTAATCTAGAGATAAGGAGATTGGATCCCCCTCCTCAAAAAGACCCTAGCAGCTTTCTATCTTCTTTTTCTTGACAATAACAGGCGCCACTCCCTTTTCCAAAAAAACCATAGCTATCCTCCTAACCTCCTTCCTTATCTCACTCATATACTCTCTGAAAATACAAACGCACATCATACACTAAAAAAAGAAAAAAATGAGTTTGGACTTCAAAAATCTGAAAACCAGATCTGAGAATCACAAAGTCCGAAAATCAAAAAGGAAAACTAAATTTCGAAGAAGATTTAAAAGGGGAATTGATTAATGAAGTTCAAAATTTCAACTTCTTTTTCTTTTCTAGATTCGGACGTTGTCAAGGCGATTTTCCACTTCTACTTCGTTGCTTCATAATTTATGGGAATCCGAGTGTTATTGGAGCTATAGAACTGTTGTTGCTGTGTTTGCTCTTGCTTTTATCTCCTCCCAACTAAATAGATCTATTTTCTTTCTTTTTTTGGGTATATTTTGGCTAAATCAGGTATGTGACTGAATATTGATTTTTCTCCTTTGGCTGTGTACATGAAGCTTTGAACTACTTGTCGTATCATTTTTCTGGATTTCGTGTGACAATATGAATGGATTTCCATATTTAATTACATGGTTTTTTTTTTTGCTTTATTTCGAATTGTCTATGATTGTCTTTAGTAAATTGACATTTGGGTTTGAATGTATATATTAATCACTTCATGCATATGACTTTGTATGATCCATTTCCTCTTCGCTGTTGTCATGATAATGTATTTCTAATATTATTTTTTGTTTGAGAGCATGAATAGCTAGTTGTAATTTCCTTTTCAGGGGTTTATAGCTGTTATAATGAACTAGTAGTGTTAAAAGATAAGTTTGGTTGTACTAATAATCTCCATATTGTAGAAGATCCTTTGATGCTTAGTTTTTTTTTAAAGCGTTCGGCAATTTGTTAGATTCAAATTGCTGAAATGCTTTTAGGTTTGGTATTCATAAAGGTATTGAAATGTGTTATAATTAGATTATTAAGATATCAGACATTGGAATCACGTAGTAATTTGGAATGAGATGCTTTTCGTGTTGGCCGTGCCTCGAAACCCGATAAAACTTACAAAATTCGAACATCCATTACGATACGAGTTCAATCATATTAGAATTATCAAGTTCCAGTACCTTCAAATCATCATTTTACATTTTGAAAGATTTTACAAAATTTTCCCCAAATTTTCCTTTAGATTCTCATGAATTTGATGTTAAACCTAAGATATAATCACAAATATGATAGAAAATAGATTATAGGTACTTAGCCAATGATTGTAAATGAAACTCCTCTCTCAAAATCGTCCTCTTAGACCTAGGGTTCAAAATATGATCAAATGAAGCTAAGTCCCGAAATGGGAATCTTAATACCAGCCTCAACTGTCGCAAATGCGACAAAAGTATCACAAATGTGAAGCTTGGCCAACTCTTTTCAGGTCGCAAATGCGACACAAGACTCACAAATGCGAGCTCTGAGTTTTTCGCAGAAGCGACAACTGGTGTCGCAAATGCTGAGTTGCAATCGCAAATGCAATGAAGTGGTTCGCAAATGCAAACTCCCCTTCCCCAGCCCATCTTCGCAAATGCGATGAAATCCTTGCAAATGCGAGAACAGTAACACTGGCATAGCTTAACCTTCTTCCAACACTCCGAAATGTGTACAAAACTCATCCGAGCTCTCGGGTGTCTAAACCAAACACCCTCACAAATCTGAAAATATAACACGAACTCGCTCGTGCGAATGGAACACCAAAATAGCCTCTAGAATCATGAATCGGACGCCAAAACACATGAAAATCACATTGAAATTCAAGAACTTCTAGAATCGCAACCGAGCATCCGAACCATATCAAATCAACTCCAAATGATACCAAATTTTGCATGCAAGTTCAAAATGACGAAACAGACCTATTTCAAATTCCGAAACCACAATCTGGACCTGATAGCCTTTAAGCAAACCATGGTCAAACTTAAAAAAATTCTAAACCTTTAAATTGCCAACTTCCGCCAAATAATGTCGAAACCTTTTAGAAGCATCCAAATGAAATTCCATGCATATGCCCAAGTCCAAAATCAATATCCGTACCTACTAGAATCATCGAAACTCCGATCTAAGGTCAAATACTCAAAAGTCAAACCCTGGGTCAATTCCTTCAACTTCGGACTTCTCAAATGAGAATCACTCCTAAAATCTTTTCTGAACCTCTCAAAAACCCGAACCGACGATGCATGTAAGTCATAATACACTGTATGAAGCTACTCGTGACCTCAAACTGGACGCAATTGCACCAAACGACCAATCAGGTCGTTATATCTTTTCCCACTTAAACATTCGTTCGTCCTCAAACGTGCCAGGAGTCGTTCTAAAGCAATCGTCCTCAAACGTGCCATGAGCTCACCATACATATACCCGGGGGTGATTCCCCATCACCCTAACCTGTGTAGGCCCGACAACGCAACTTAGCTAAAGACCTCACTTCATCCTTAGTCCATAACTTAAGAAAAAATCCAACCCTCAACATTTGAAACTAATCATAAGATCTGAATCTCGCATCATCACGCTGAACAAACCTGAACAAGCTAAACCGAGCCACAATTTCAACCCAGAGCACAATCACATGTTGTTCCACACAACGCAAATGCCCGTAGTAATATATCCTGACCAACATAGCTGCCCAATGACAAACTGGATGCCGGCAACATGAAGAACTCACAACCACCCATGAAGTCAACAAGCCAAGAAGCTCTCCCGTCCCTCAAGAGCTATTGCCTAAATCTGAGCGAAAATATCATCATCCCTCAAAGAACTCCTCACCCCAAAACGATAATGCGAATCTCAAATCTAAGAACCCCTTCTTAGCCAATACCAGCAGCCCAACTAACAACTCATCACGGAACCACACATATTCTCACATAACACAGTCCGTACACCAAACAGCAATAACCCAGGCTTGAAGCAAAATAGAAGGAAAACAAGGTACGGGGATTATCTAACAAGTGAAACAGATTTAGTAACAAAGTACAGTTTCATCAACTTATCCCATAGAGGGAAAACAGAATACAATATAAACACAAGGTAAGGGTATATCACATAACAATATAAACACAAGGTAAGGGTATCTACATAGGGGTACTCATCGAGCTAAAATGCTCGAGTTCGCTGATCACATGAATGATGATATCCAACAAAAGAGTGCACAAGCATAACTGTGGGAAATGAATAGAAATAGAACAACATGGAGGAAAACAAGCACAACTAAGATGCAATGAGCAAATCAACATAATGAGGGCCATCTTGCCCACATCGCCATAAGGCCTGAACGAAATTACACATGCGTGGAGAATAACCATACAACCTCACAGCCCATCACAGCTTAAGAGAGTAGCTCATAACATAGGCTTGGAGCGCAAATAATATCCACACTGCCCGGTAACATAACCATGATATTAACTTCACAAGAGTACCCAAACCTGATCCGATATAAAGTACACATTCTCGTTGGGCTTTCAAATAGCCCTCAAACAAAATCCCGATCATTCCAAAATAGGTAAATATTCCTCCACAAGTCCATAGCAGCCTACCAACAATTTATGCCATTAGTTATCCCATTCTCAACATCTCTTCACAAGCTGCACACAAGAAATAGTCCATATACGAGGACATCCAGCCTCAAAACCTCAGGAATACCATAGTTTCCACACCCTATCTCAACTACGCTACCAGAATGGTTGATACATCACTCTCACCCCATCATCTTACTAAAGCATCCATGTAGATTTACCGGCCACGTAACAAAACCTGAACCTCAAAAAGCCTCAAAACCTAGAAATCACCATGCTACTAGCCACATACTCGCAAATCAAAACTCAAGGTTCCTTCCTAAAATGTACGCTCTTCCCATATGATATCCAATAATGCTAACATTATACTAACTTCTGATACCCATCTAGGAGAAAACCATAATGTATAACATATTTCTTATACCCATAGCAAACGCCCGACTCAAACCATGGCCGAAACCATCTAGAACTTTCTAAGACCCGCCCCCACACAACTAAACCATCAGGACCACATCTCCCAAACTCAACCGAGTTACAAAAATTGTCCAACCCAAAAGTACTGCCACAAATGCTAGTAGAAAATTCCTTATTCAAAAGGACCAATTAGTTCCATTGCTATACTAACCTAATACCATAGAGCTGACCCATTTCTTCGAACACACCTCGTCTTTTCTCTGGGGTAACACCTCTCTTTGTCGATACATAATGATCCCAACCAAACCCAAGGCAAAAAAATCCTAGCACGAACCACGCAACCTAGAAGCTCATAAATCCTCTAAAGCACCCTATAATGCTGAAACCAAGATGCCTATGCCGAATATACCTCTTATGAATATGAAGTTAACTCTCCAACTACCTATAATACTGAAATGTAGATCCATTAATGATGCAGAAATACCGCAAGCCCCAACATCGTCCCATGCAAGATCTCAGATCTTGGTCATATGCAAATTTCGAGGAACCTTCCTATATATATACACACACACACACATACAAATATCTCAGACCAAAACTGATGTAACACCTGACTCTACAATCTGAATACCGCTAGTAGACTCCCTCACTTGGCGCTAAGCCATAGAAAACAACATCTGATGATCCTCAAAACTAACATTCACAGCTCGTACAACACAAGGTACTCCGAGTCATTTACTAAGCGCACGTCCATTCTCGTGACAGTCAAACTTACTTCCTTAAGTGCCTTGAATGATAAAATATACATTCCACTCAGTAAGAATCCCATACGACCAACATGGTCTCCAATACCATCAACTTTCCTCAAATCAACATCCACTTCGTGACCCTCCCATGATCGCAATGACTAGTGAACCAATTAAACCTTCCCAAGCTCGTACTTACCCACCAGATGTCAAAACCCGCTATACTTCCACGTGGTCAACTGAATAGTCTCTCAATTCCTCAATCTAGATGACACGTTAAGTCAATGTTTGAGCATCAAAGGGCCCTTCCTAGCCCATCCGCAACATCCTGAACCGTTGGCGTATAGTTAATATCGAGTGCGCAATATGATACAAGAATGGATACAAAGGAAAATAAGACATATGGTTCGAGTTGAATCAATGTCGCACGATAAGGAATAAAAGAAGTGAAATTTCCTAATAGTTTCCATAGGCTTTCGAAGATAAGTACAAACGCCCCCGTACCGATCTACAAAACTCTACTAAATCTGCTTATGACTTATAGCACCTATAAACCAAGAGTTCTGATACCAACTTGTCACGACCCAATTTCTCTTCCGTTGGATATCGTGATGGCACCTAGTCTTAGAGATTAGGTAAGCCTAACATTTACTAAATAACAATAATAAATAACATATAACAACCTTAGAAATGGAATTCTCTATAAAATTTACAAAAACAATGGAAATAAATACATTAGAGGTAACTTCGGAGCCTGCGAACGCCCAACAACTGTTATTAAAATTTAAAGTTTATTTAATTGTTTTTTAATTTTGCATAACTGTTCTTAGTTCTTTGAGACTAGGCTACGAGATCCTGTTACGGGCGACGTTACATGACCACCGTGGGTTACCGGTACGTCTCAAGTATGTATTTGTTTACATGGCCTCCGTGTTTTATTGACATAATCTTAATATAGAAATAACATCTAACAACCTTAGAAATGGAATTCTCTATAAAATTTACAAAACCAACTGAAATAAATACGTTAGAGGTGACTTCAGAGCGTGCGAACGCCGTGATTCAAATTTAAAGTTTATTTAATTATTTTTTGATTTTGCATAACTATTCTTAGTTCTTTGAGACTAGGCTTCGAGATCCCGGTACGGGCGGCGTTATATGACCATCGTGGGTTAGCAGTACGTCTCAAGTATGTATTTGTTTACATGGCCTCCGTATTTTATTGACATAATCTTAATATAGATAAAGTGTTTAATGTGTAACAACCTTAAGTGTCTTTTATTTTTGTTGTTAGTTTCTTGCGTTGCATATTCTTGTTGCGACGTTGTGACAAAGATGGCCAGACAGGCCGAGTGCAATGCCCTTGGTATAAAGCCCCGTAGAGCTGCAATTCCTTTCTCAAAGAAGGAGATCTATGACTATGTTGATAAAGAGGGTTTGAGGCTAAATTTTCATAGAGTATTTAACTAAGTTAAATACGAAGGGATTCATACAGAAGCACGTTATCCTTTTAAAAATTAGTGGCAAGATAACTGCATTGCTGCTTCGATTGATGTAAATATGAATCTTATTTATTTCCTTGAATGTTTTAATTGCAAAACGTATTAAATTTAATGTATTTTCTCTTGCTCTATCGGGAATTGATTTTTTGGTGTTAATGGAAAACCTCTATCAGGTAATGCAAATAAAATAACTTGATTCCTTAAGTTTTTGCCAATGGATTCTCATAGTAAACACCACCCATATAGCTAATAGTGATCCCTGATTAAAAGAAAGAGAACAACTTTTCCAATCGTGCAACAACTCACATACAACATTTACAAATCAATTAAATGACAGAGTCTCTAATCCAGTGTCCAAGTACACACTAATTTTGGACTATCTACTATCAAATGTATGCACTTATCCTCTAACATACTAAGCAGAAGGAAAATTTTATAAAAACGAATATGAAGAGAAGAGATAGGGAATTTATTAAAATCATGTATATTGATTAAATTAACTATTATGTTCATGGAAAACCTGGATCCAAATTGACTGGATTCCCGCATCTTCTCACCGGGGTATCTCTTAAGAAAATTAAGCAAGGCACAAATAAAGAGAATCAAAAAATATTTAAGAACGTGTGAAGCTGAAGTCCATGTAGGAACCTTCAAGTAAACTTCAAATACTTTTGTCCCACAAGAAACTGACATTGATCTCCGAGGCTAGATGTAGGTGGTCTAATTTCCTCATTTCTTGGAATGCATGAACCAGTTCACCGTTTTCAATGATTTCACTTTTGATGTGATTATTTAATAGCTAAGAATTAAAAAGAAAGTATATATCATCCAATCAGTCACGTTGGGCTATTAAAGATCATTGATGTACAAGAACATACTGCTAAATTTACCGGTTTAAAACATGTTTGAGCACTGCCTGAAACTAGAAGTGAGATATGAGTCGAACTACTGGTCGACAGATCACATCGCATGGACACAACAACACGGGATATGCACCAGCCTGAGGAGTTGGTGGAAGGGCATTGTATCACAGAGCAGCTATATTAGGGCACAAAAGTTTGACAGGAGAGTACACATGAACTGAAGGAATTCAATCAGAGAGTGTCACATTATTGCTGTCTTAGGCAGATAGCAAAAATCACCTAGTGTTTTTGTCTCTGCTAGGATTTGAACCTTGGTCTCTCATTTTTTTCGCTCACTTCATTGACACTAGACCACCATTGGGTGCATCCACTAATATTTTTTTAAGCTCAAGAAAATAGAATATCAGCAGCGTGCCTCAGATAGTAGAAGTGTGTCATTGCTCAAGTTACACAAAATTCTATTTCAAGGCGACCAGACACACTTATCAAGATGGCAGGAAGTCAAAAGACAAGTCTAAGCAGCTCAAACAAAGAAACTGATGTCAAATGACCATCATCTGAAGTAGTTATAATATCACAATGAAGCACTGTTGCTGTTTCTTCATGAAATGAAGAATATGTTACACAAGGATATAAAAAGGTTGGTGTAGCTTGCCTCAATGATTAAGAGGGAATTCAGATCATCTGTTATAGATCCCAACAAGCATTCCTCCTGCGGACAAGAAACAATATGTAGATTTAGTTTCAAATATAACATGATACAACTTGGAAGAAAAGCTAGGAAGAATATATTATAAATGTGCTCGCTCGTGTGTAAGCATTATATCTTCAGCAATATATAAAGCGCATAAGGAAAAAGAAGTAAGTTTGACAAAAATATTGCATTCATAGCAATAGTTAAATTCTAGGAAGATGTTAACAGAATGACTAGAACATTATTGCTCAAATAAGTGATAGGAAGAGTATGTGAAATCAATCCCATACCAGTGAGCATGGCGTTCCATAGATGAGAAACCTCATGTTCACATCATCATCATAGATCTTTATGGCAGGAAGAGTATCGGCATTGTTTTCTTCATCATCTTCAGGACCGGTCTCAGCCAGAGGGATATTGGTTGGGAGGATCACCAGCAGGTCACAACCCAGCTTACCACTGATCATCTGGATCATATCAGGGGTAACGAGGTTCTTTCGGACATGGTAAAGCCTGAAGGATGCATGTGCAAGTTGGAAAGCATCCCAAACATGACAAGTTGAACTGCAAGATACAACCAGAAGACCTCTTGAGTCAATTCCTTAATCCTCGAGCCATACTGATGTAAAATTAAATTTTGAATAAATATCATCACATTTAGCTCTCTAAGCAATGCAATGTGGAAAAGATTTCAATTGCATGATCAGTTGACTCAAAAGTAGTATTTCCCTCGACCGAATGAAATACTACTCTGCGATGCCCTTGCCTCTCCACTCGGCCTCAACTTGCATCGAATCTATCCAAATCAAAATCATAATATCAAAATATGCTAAGGGAACGAAGCCTATGCGAAAATAATCAAATTATATCAAAAATCCCAAAATTGGCCAAATCCGACCCTCAGGCCCATGTCTCGAATTCTGATAAATTCACAAAACTAGAATCCTTATACTCTCACGAGTTCATGCATACCAAATACACCAAAATCCGACCACAAACAACCCCTTAAATCCCTAAATCAAAGTCTCAAATTTCAAACCCTAAACCCCTAATTTTAACCACTATTTTCCATAATTTCCTTGTCTGATCAGTAAAATAACACCATAGCAACGAGTTTTGGTTCCAAAAATCTTACCTCCACGAAGTTCCCCTGAATTCCCTCTTCAAAATCTCCCAAAAAGCTCTCAATCCGACTTGAAATAGTGAAAACAACCCAATTTTCGCGAAGGGGAACTTATATACTTTCTGACCCAGGGATTTCGTACCTGCGGCCTTTTTCCGCTTCTACGGTACCGTTTCTGCAGTCCAACCAACCACATATGCGGTTTCCACTTAATGCACTAGGACCGTACCGGCGCCCATATACCCGCACCTGCAGTCTTGCAGGTGCGATACATCTCCTGCACATGCGACTTCTGGCTTTCCCTCATCTGGCTGCATCTACGGCTGACCTAACACTTTTGTGACCCTGCACATGTGGTCCCCAATCTGCTGGTGTGGTTACGACAGGAACTCAGCAGCTTCAGCTGCAAACTCTAACTTCCAACTTCCCGTCAACCATCCGAAATTATCCCGAGGCTCCCGGGTTCTCAACCAAAAATACAAACAAGTCAAATACCACTATTCAAACTTATACCAATCTTCGAAACACTTAAAATAACATGGAATTATCAAAAATACCCTCGGATTCAAGTCTAAGGATTCTAAAACTTTCGAATTCCGCATTCGATCAAAAAGTTTATCAAACCTCGTCTGAATGACCTAAAATTTGCACACACGTCACAAATGACACAAGGTACATACTACAACTTTTGAAATTACATTCCGACCCCGATATCAAAATTTTCACTACCAATCGGAACACGCCAAAATTTCAAATTTCGCCAAGTCAAGCCTAATCTACCACGGACCTCCATAATATATTTTGATCATGCTCCTAAGTCCCAAATCACCTAACGAAGCTATCCAAACTATCGAAATTCATGTCCAAGACATTTTTCACAGAAGTCAACATCCGATTGACTTTTCTAACTTAAGTTTACTCAAAAGAGACCAAGTGTCTCAAACCTCTCCAAAACCACTCCGAACCCGAATCAACAAACCTGATACCACATAATACAGCTGAACAAGATATAAATAAGTAGGAATGGGGGAAAATGGAGCGGTAACTCATGAAACGACCGGCCGAGCCGTTACAATGGGAGACTTCTAATGTCACATGGATTGGTATTGTTCCGGTAAAAATAATAATTTCTAAAATAATGAATCTTGTGACAATTAAATTACTCGTATTATTTAAGTAATATTATTATGATTATATTCCTAAATATTAGGAGTTCCTATATAGTTCAAATAGAAAAAAACAGTCATAACTTTAGCTAATTTCAATGTCATAAATATAATATGATATAAAGAGAGGTTATTTTTGTAAGACCCGTCTCTAGAGTCCACTGAGCGGGTGGATGCACTTATTTACACTTAGTTAAATAAAAGTTTTCAGTTTAACCCAAAAAAATGTCATAAATATTAGAAAGTATAAACCTATGCGAATTTATTAAACCTTACTATCATAAATACGCCCATGCAAACCCTAGCTACGTCACCATTGAAACCAGTTGAGTTCCTTCATGGAGAACCAGTTGTGAAGTGGAAGAAACAAGAAGTGAAGCAATCCATCGTACAACAAGGGCTTCAACTTGAAGTTCTTGGGAAATTTTCATATAGGAAGCTTATTATTGGTGAATTACGTAAAGTGATTCCAATTCAATGTGAGATAAAGGTCATTGTTCAGTTGGCTTGATTGAAGACAATCATGTGTTAATTAGGTTGTCTTTATTGGAGGATTATATTCATCTTCTCTCAAAGCTAGATTTTTATTTAAAGGCTCAATCAGACATGTGGCAGATGCGTTGTACAAAATGGAATCCATGGCGGAAACCTGATAAAGAGACTCCAATTGCCATAGTGTGGATTAGTTTTCTAGAACTTCCTCCAAATTTCTTTGGTAAGGAATGTGTATTTTCATTAGCTCGTGCAATTGGTAATCCATTACATGTAGACCTAGCAACTCAAAATGGGACTAGACCTAGTTGTGCTAAGGTAAAGGTGAAAGTGAATTTGCTAGGTAATTTCCCTAAACGTATTCAGATTGTTGAAGAAACTGATGAAACTAGGCCAGAAAAGTTCAAATGGATTAGGATTAAGTATGATCATATGCTTAAATATTGCAAGCCTTGCAAGAAACACGGGCATAGTGAGGCAGAATGTTGGGTAATTCATCCTGAGTTACACAAGAGATTTGACAAAGATGTTGAGGATCAAGGCACGGAGAAGACAGTTGTGGTGAGTACTGAAGAAATTGGTACAACTGCAAATTCAACAAAGGCTCTATCAAGTGGAAGGGTGGTTAGCAAGCCTGCTACTAATCATGCCAAGCAGGAATGGATAAAAGCAAGGAAGAACAACTACAACGGGATAATAGGGGCACATTATTGATAATAAACAAAGTAAGAAAGCTGACAAGGTAAGGGGTAGGACAAACTTGACGAGGTAGCAACCAAGAACAAGTTTAATGCATTAGAGTTGAGTAATATCATCAACCTATTCTACAAATTACTGAAGGCAAATGTGAGGATCATAGCAATGGTAAGGATAATGAACATGGGGAAAATCAATCAAAAAGGGCTATTAGAAGGAAAAAGAAGGCACTACTGGAGCTTCAATCCCTAATCCTACTAATACTAAACCAGCGGGAGAAAGTAATCAACAAGAACTTAAGTGTGTGAAGAAGGAAGCAGTGAAGAAAGTGTTGGAAGATCAGCAAAATGAGAACTTAGCTACGGCTAATCCTATTGTTCCTAGTGATCACTGACGAAAAGGCTAATAAGGCATCCACAATCGTCTGGGTTAATAGAAGGTTTGGAACTAGCAAAGAGGAGCTAAGGCAACTCAATGTGACTACAAACCAATCATGTCAAGATATGTCGTCTCAAACATTTGCAGATTCTGGGAAACTTGAGAACCTTGATGAGATAAACTCAACAAAGGTTGTAGGGAGTGATGCAATTGAGGTAGAGGATGATCAATAGGCACGACCAAGACAACAGGAAGACAAAGTGAGGGACAACAACCCACCTGGCGATAGGCTGGCGACGCTAGGCCTAAAGCCAGTCTCCCTAAGCGTTAGGATGGTGATGCCAGGCCTAAAGCCAGTTACCCCAAGCATTAGGCTGGCGACGCCAGGCCTGGTGCCAGGGTCACTTGATGAAGCAACGATAGTTAATCCTATCACTAGTGCAACTGGCAAGATTTTGGCATATGTAGATGGTGTTCCGGTGCGTGCATTGGATAACAAACTTAGTGATAATGTGAAGGTTAGGGATGATACAGTAAGATCGAAGAATAACAGTGAAAAGCATGATGAGCACATAATTGTTCCAAGAGCAGCTGGGGAAATAGAGGAAATGCCTATGGAATATGGCACTGATCAAATTATGCAGCTGTACCTTAATGTTCCATTGAAGACTCCACTACAACATCTACATGATTTACTTACACACAATGTGGCATCAATTGATGAAGACTTAATGAGATAAAATCCTATGGGGGATGAGGGAGATGGTGAATCAACAGAAGAAATTGCAAACATGTGGCTAGGGATGGGGATCTATCACCTACAACTAGTGCTAAAGGAGGAGGAAAACAAAGAAGATTCAGAATAAAGAGTCACAACAACCTTTAAGAATTATGCCCAGAAGGGCAGCTTCTCTATCTAAATGATGATAAAGACATTATTATGGAATATAAGGTCTGTAAATACACAACAAGCCTTTCCTAGGGTGATCAACATGATTAGGGAGCATAACTTTTGTGTAGTTGAATTGATGGAACCTTTTCAAAATAAGAGATTCATTGATAGATATAGAAGAAGGTTGAATATGGAGACGGCTTATGCAAATATTAATGGGCAAATATGGTTGTTCTTTGATGCAGTGGTGGAATGGGAATTAGTGGAGAATACTGAGCAATGGGTGACTGTGAGAGTGCTTCACCATGACCTAGGGCAGCACATGATGATGACATTTGTTTATGCAAAATGTTCAGCAATTGAGAGGTTGGAATTGTGGGATCACTTGTATTACTTAGCAAGTGATTGAAATTGCCATGGTTGGTAGGAGGGGATTTCAATGTGATATTACATGAAGATGAGAAAATAGGAGGACTACCGGTACACTCGCCTGAATATGAGAATTTTGCATTTTGTGTAAATTCTTGTAGTTTGTTCGAGCAAGGATACAAAGGAAGTCCATTTACATAGTGGAATGGGAGATCCAGTGTTGCGTGTATATTCAAAATATTGGATAGGATTTGTGAATTTGCCATTTCAGAACATGTTGCCAACTATTGAAGTTGAACATCTAATCAGAACTGGATCAAATCATGCACCATAATGACATATGGGGAGCAGACCACCATTTTTTCAAGTCTTTCAGGTTCTTGAACTTTTGGACTAAACATACTACATTTATGGATGCGGTGAGGCAGAATTGGGAAGCTGATTTCATAGGGGATTCATTTTTTATATTCGAGTAGAAGCTCAAGAGGGTGAAGGCAACACTGTCAAAATAGAGTAGGGAAACTTTTGGTGATAATTGGCTATTTTGGAGGACATTGTTAGGGTAAAACAGATGTTATTTGAAGAAGAGCCTTCAATCGAAAACAGGATTGTGCTTCAAAAGGCACAATCTGAATTAAAGAAATACTTGAGTATTGAGGAGCAGTATTGGAAGCAAAAAGCTGGAATGACTTGGTTTGTTGAATGATATAGGAATACAAGTTTCTTTCACAATCATGTTAGTGGCAAAAGAAAGAAACTACAACTGAAGAGGATCAAGAGTAGAAGTGGAGTATGGATTGAAGACCAGGAGCAATTGGCTACAACTGCAGTGGACTTTTATCAAGAACAATTCACAAATAAAGTTGATGCATCTGACTTTTCCCTGCTCAATAATGTACCTTCGATGGTCACTATGGAACATAATTTGGAACTTAGTAGATTGCCAACAATTGAAGAGGTAAGGACAACAATTTTTAAGCTTAGTGGGGAGAGTGCTAGTGGTCTAGATGGATTCACTGGCCTATTTTATCAAACATGCTGGGATGTTATTGGTTTTGATATACACAACTTGGTGCTACACTTTTATTGAGGAGTTGAACTGCCTAAATCCATCACTCACACCAATCTAGTGTTGCTGCCTAAGAAACCTAGAGTTGAGACCTTTTCTGATTTAAGACCCGTTAGCTTTAGCAACTTCATTAACAAGGTATTGTCTAGAGTGTTACATGATAGATTGGAATTTTTTTTGCCTTCTCTAATATCTCCTAATCAATCAGGATTTGTGAAGGGTAGGAGTATATTTGAGAACATCTTATTGACTCAAGAAATTGTCACTGACATAAGGTTAAGGGGAAAACCAGCTAATGTGGTGATCAAGCTTGATATGGCTAAGGCTTATGATGGGGTTTCATGGAAGTACTTATTGCAAGTACTAAGGAAGATAGGATTTTCTGAGCACTTCATCAACATGGTGTGGAACTTGATGTTAAATAAATGGTATTCAATATTGGTGAATGGGCAGTCATCATGGTTCTTTAAGTCTACAAGGGGATCCTCCATCACCAACATTGTTCATTCCGTCAGCTGAGGTACTTTCCAGATCTTTGAATAAGCTATTTGAAGACATGTCATTTGTGGGATTTGGAAAGCCTAAGTGGTCTAATCCTTTAAACCACTTGGCATATGCTGATGATACTATAATCTTTGCTTCTGCTCATCCTCCATCCTTGAGCAAGATTATGGCAGTGTTGGGGAACTATGAGAAGATATCAGGCCAGATGATCAACAAAGATAAGAGTTTATACTACATGTATTCNGTAAAACAGATGTTATTTGAAGAAGAGCCTTCAATCGAAAACAGGATTGTGCTTCAAAAGGCACAATCTGAATTAAAGAAATACTTGAGTATTGAGGAGCAGTATTGGAAGCAAAAAGCTGGAATGACTTGGTTTGTTGAATGATATAGGAATACAAGTTTCTTTCACAATCATGTTAGTGGCAAAAGAAAGAAACTACAACTGAAGAGGATCAAGAGTAGAAGTGGAGTATGGATTGAAGACCAGGAGCAATTGGCTACAACTGCAGTGGACTTTTATCAAGAACAATTCACAAATAAAGTTGATGCATCTGACTTTTCCCTGCTCAATAATGTACCTTCGATGGTCACTATGGAACATAATTTGGAACTTAGTAGATTGCCAACAATTGAAGAGGTAAGGACAACAATTTTTAAGCTTAGTGGGGAGAGTGCTAGTGGTCTAGATGGATTCACTGGCCTATTTTATCAAACATGCTGGGATGTTATTGGTTTTGATATACACAACTTGGTGCTACACTTTTATTGAGGAGTTGAACTGCCTAAATCCATCACTCACACCAATCTAGTGTTGCTGCCTAAGAAACCTAGAGTTGAGACCTTTTCTGATTTAAGACCCGTTAGCTTTAGCAACTTCATTAACAAGGTATTGTCTAGAGTGTTACATGATAGATTGGAATTTTTTTTGCCTTCTCTAATATCTCCTAATCAATCAGGATTTGTGAAGGGTAGGAGTATATTTGAGAACATCTTATTGACTCAAGAAATTGTCACTGACATAAGGTTAAGGGGAAAACCAGCTAATGTGGTGATCAAGCTTGATATGGCTAAGGCTTATGATGGGGTTTCATGGAAGTACTTATTGCAAGTACTAAGGAAGATAGGATTTTCTGAGCACTTCATCAACATGGTGTGGAACTTGATGTTAAATAAATGGTATTCAATATTGGTGAATGGGCAGTCATCATGGTTCTTTAAGTCTACAAGGGGATCCTCCATCACCAACATTGTTCATTCCGTCAGCTGAGGTACTTTCCAGATCTTTGAATAAGCTATTTGAAGACATGTCATTTGTGGGATTTGGAAAGCCTAAGTGGTCTAATCCTTTAAACCACTTGGCATATGCTGATGATACTATAATCTTTGCTTCTGCTCATCCTCCATCCTTGAGCAAGATTATGGCAGTGTTGGGGAACTATGAGAAGATATCAGGCCAGATGATCAACAAAGATAAGAGTTCATACTACATGTATTCTGGGATTTCTAATGGATTGTGTCAGGCCGTTGGAACTATTACAGGATTTGCAAAAAGGTAAATTCCCCTTCACATATCTAGGGTGTCTTGTTTTCTACACTATAAGGAGGAAGGAATATTATGAATATCTTATTAAGAAAGTAAAGGCTAAATTTCATTCATGGAAAGGAAAGTTGCTGTCATTTGGAGGAAAGGCAACACTCATTACTAGTGTGTTACAAAGTATGCTAGTCCACATATTATCAGTCCTGCATCCACCAAAAAATATCCTAGAGCATCTTCATAACATTTTTGCTAGATTCTTTTGGAGCACAAAGGAAGAAGCTGACATTGGGCCTCGTGGCAAAATCTTTGCCTTCCTAAAGAGTAATGGGGCCTAGGTTTTAGGTCCTTACATGATGTGTCGAGGGCATTGTTTGCTAAACGACGGTGGCGGTTTAGGACCACAAAATCTTTGTGGTATAATTTCATGTGGAATAAGTATTTCAAGAAGGAGATACCAATGGTGTTGCAGTTTAGAAGGGGGTCTAATATTTGGAGAAAAATGTTGAATGCTAGGGAAGAAGTAGAACATGAGATCCTATGGGAATTGAAGAGTGAACAACTAATATTTGGCATGAAAATTGGACTGGATTGGGCGCACTTTATCATGTATTACCTGAAGACTTTCCAATCAATGAAGATCTTCAGGATGTGGCAGAATTATGGCAAGGTGAAACATGGTATGATCAATTGCTAGATCAAACCTTCAATGAGGAAATTGCAGAACATATAAGGCTAAATGTACATTATAAAGGTAGTGAGGAATACCGGGATAGGCCATACTGGATGCCAACTCCTTCGGGCAAGTTTAGTGTTAGCAGTGCTTGGAAAATATCAAGGCATAGAGCTGATCCTAATTATTAATTCAAGTTAATATGGATTAAAGGCTTACCATTTAAGAGATCCTTCTTCTTGTGGAGATTTTGGAGGAAGAAAATAGACACTGATGACATATGGAAGAGGCAAGGAGCAAATGGTGATGTTTAGGTGTTGGTGTTGTCAGCAGCCCTGAGAGGAATCTATTGAGCATATATTTATCACAAGTCCCACTGCCTCTAAAGTATGGAACTTTTTCATAGGGGCTACTGGAATTACTGTGCCGCTGATTCAATTGAAGTAGGTTATAAGGCATTGGTGGTATGCTCAATGTTGTGCAAAGCTAAAGCCATTGTTTAAAGCAGTGTCGACTATCATCACTTGGGAACTTTGGAAGAGAAGAAATGCAGGTAAAATGGGGGTTCAGTGTCGACAAATAGGGTGATTCATGAGATCAATAGAACATTGCATCAACTGGCAAGGGTGAGGTATGCTCGGATTCCTAGTATTCCATTGTTATGGCCAGACATAATTCAATATTTTGAAGGATATAAACCTATATTGATCACTACAATAGTAACATGGCAGCGTCCTTTTCATGGTTGGTACAAATGCAATACTGATGGAGCCTCAAAAGGAAATCCTGGCCCTAGCTCATTAGGCTTTTGTGCGAGGAACGATGAAGGTGATGTGGTGTATGCAAGGGCAATAGACTTTGGAGTGACAATTAATATGGTGGCTGAAGCTAAGGCTATTCTTCAAGGATTGGAATACTGTGTGGAGCATGATCTTCACCCTCTCATGTTGGAGACTGATTCATTAGTGATGAAAGTGATATAAGGGAAATGGTATCCTCCTTGGGTAATTGCAAACGATATGAAGAAAATTATAAGGATGAAGGGCAACTTCAATGTAATCTTTCAACACGTGTTTAGAGAAGGCAACTCAGTAGTGGATTTTATAGCTAACATTGTTTTCTCTTTTGCAAGTATATCTGAGTTTTACTCATTCTCTGGACTGTCTAGTGCAGGGAGGAGGTTAATTAATTTAAACAAGTCTCAAACTCCTAACCTTAGGGTTAGAATAGCAAAAAGAATAGCCCCAGACTGATGGCTTCACATGATTGGAATCTACACATACCTGCTTGTTTCTTTTATGTCTCGTTCTATATGCTATTAAGGTACTTTTTAGTGGTATTAGCATGGTCACATGCTCATTCTGGGGGTACTTTGATAGTGTAAATGACCAATGTGATAAGCAAGTATTGGATGGTGCAATTTATTCTACTTCTACTATGTTCAAATGTTAAGGAAAAGGTTGAATTTGTTATGTGGAACTTCTAGAGATTGTTGAATCATTTCTCAGTGGTATTAACATGTCTTCATGCTCAACCTGAGGATGGTTTAGCAATATTTAGAATGATTTCTACATTAAAGGTTCGGGAAGAGAAGGATTTGAGTTTACAAGAACATAAAATCACACAGCTCTACAGGCCTTGCGATGCCAGGCTAAAGCCTGATGATACCCTGGCGTCGCCAGCTTAAAGCTATCCCTGGCCTGGCTTTTGCCTTGCAATGCCTGCTTAAAGCCAGACCCAGCCTGGTGTTTGCCTTGTAAAGCATGCTTAAAGCCAGCCCAGCCCAGCCTGACTTTTGCCTTGAAAAGCCTGCTTAAAGCCAGCTCTAGCCTGGATTTTGCCTTGAAAAGCCTGCCTAAAGCCAGCCTCAAGACAGGCGTAGGCATGCTTTTTACATGATAATATTGCGGATCGGCCACATGATTTATACTTGGATACAGTCAGTACACTGCATATGGAGATCATATTGTAGCAACATTAATGACTGGAAGACTATGCTGGCTTCAATTCTATGGTGGAGATGTTTGGAATTCATTCTAGCCTATGGACTGGATACAGTGGCGCTTGGTGAGAGCTTGATAGGTGTTGCTTGATATTTGCCACTGGCAATTGGATTCACATACACTGACAGGAGAAGGAAACATTCAACGGACAATGTTGTAATAGCTAGTTCATTAGACTTTAGATTTTCTATCTTTTTAGTAGCTAGTAGCTCCGTGCAACTTCTATTTTGGTTTGGAAATCTTGCAAGCTTTGGACCCATTTTGGAATTTATTTATATATTAGCCACTAGGCAACCTGCCTAGTGGTATATTTGCTAAAAAAAGTACTAATTAAATGATCATTTTGCTAGTAGTAAAATTTATTGTCAAAAGATAAAAAGGTCAATCAATTTTGCGTTGTAGTTTCATGCTTTTATAATAGTCAAGATTGATTTAAGAAGGCAAAATTAAAGGAAAAATAATGCAGTAGCAATAAATGTAAGAAATTTACTTCCATAATCTCATTGATTTTTTATTTCGCCATGAATAACAATATCTGAACTATCAAATCAATTTGTTGTCGAGAATTGAACAGTATAACATAAGAAGTTCTCTTATCCATGCCGCCCCAAACTTGGATTCCTGATGTAGACATGTGATTTTTGACCCTCACCAAGATTTTATATATTTTAGCATGTAAATATTTAGTTTAGGCCTAATATCACTATTTAAGCTAATTTTGACTCTTTTACTTTATTTCGTCACAAAAAATAAAAATTACAAAAAAATATTTTAGTTTACGTATTTTTCATAAATTTAAACAAAAAATATACAAAATAGTACCTTATCTTTATTTTTATATAATCTTGAAAATACAAAAAATAATTTTATATTTTATAGTTTAGTTCAATTAATTAAAATTAGTGTTGTATTTTTATATTATAATTGTACATAATTTTAGAAGGAGGAATTAGTTTTAAGTTGGTTTATCCCGTCTTTATAATTTTGAGTCCATTTTTTTTTAGTCTTTGGCCCAATCCCCTAGCCCATACCCCTAACCTAATCCTTACCCCTATATATAGTATCTAACATCTAAAATAAACCTAGACCCAAAATATTGAATCAACCGTTTTTTGGGTAAAAATTGACGGGGCGCCCTATTTGGCGCCCCTTTTTAACCTGTAGCCGCTTTGTCTTTTTGTTTATATCCGTACTCACTTTTTAAAAAACTTCAGCTTCCCTTTATAACTGAGAAACTTTAGCTCTAGAGCTGAAGTTTCCAGGTTACTAAACAAAAACTTCAGCTCTAGAGCTGAAGTTTCCAGGTTACTAAACAAAAACTTCAGCTCTAGAGCTGAAGTTTCCAGGTTACTAAACAAAAACTTCAGCTCTAGAGCTGAAGTTTTTATTTTATAACTAGAGCTGAAGTTTTTATTTTATAACTAGAGCTGAAGTTTTCGGGTTACTAAACAAAAACTTCAGCTTTTATTTTATAACTGGAAAACTTCAGCTCTAGAGCTGAAGTTTCCGGGTTACTAAACAAAAACTTCAGCTTTAGTTTATTTTATAACTGGCAAACTTCAGCTCTAGAGTTGAAGTTTCTCGGTTACTAAACAAAAACTTATAAAATAAAACTTCAGCTCTAGGGCTGAACTTCAGGCCCGGCTACTAAAATGCTGAAGTTTTGTGTAATTGCCTTTGCTACTTCAGCCCCGCGTGCTGAAGTTATGTGAAAAAACGGGTACGCTTGCAATTTTTTTTGCAAAGCGGGCACAGATTAAAATATGGTAAAAAACGAGTATAGATGCAAATGACCTTTTTTTTGGCAACAAAAAAAAAAGACTTGGGAGATCAGATTTATACAAAAAGAAAGAACGCCAAAAACCCATCCAATATGCCATTGGTCTTTTTGAAAATCAAAGAAAAGCTAAAAAAAAATTACAAAGAGCAAATAGACCTATGCCTAAAGTCCCGTTTGACTATAAGTTTTGCCAAAATAAATTTGAAATTTATTTTCAAAATTTATGTTTGGCCATAAATTTTGCTTATATTTTGGCCAAATCCTAAATCAAAAATTTTAAATTCCAAAATCAGCTATTGAGCTGAATTTTGACCAAAATCCTAAAACTTGGGAATTATATTCATATTTTTTTAAAATAAAGTTGAAAAATATGTTTTGAAAACGTATGTCTAAACACATTTTCATCTTCAAATCAAAATTCACCCAAATTAAATTTTTCAAAATAAATTTGGAATATATGGACAAACGCTAACTAAAAGTATGGGAGGGGACACAAAAAGCCAGAGGAGAATACACAAAAGACCCTAGATCTAAAAAGTAACAAAAAGCTGGCAGCGCCGTTCTAGCGCCGTTCTGGATGAGAATTAAAAGAGCACCGCAATACAATAAAAATCCCACGCCCCTGCCATCGTCTTCTTGAGACTAGAGAAACGAACGAACAAAAAAGATGAAGCTTCAACCGCAGACCCCAAAAATTCGAAGGCCTGATCTTTCACTTTGAAAGAAAAAGAGCAGCAACTATCTGGAATGTATAAAAAAAAAGTGATAAAACAAGAAAACATAGAAAGAATTCGAAGTTTCGATTTGGGATTCGAGTCATGTTGATTTTCGTTTCAAAATTTAGCTTGTTCCTCTACTTTTCGATTTTTTTTAAAACCATGGAATCCGGTGATTTTGGAGTCGAGTTCGAGCTTCATCAGAGGCGGATTCAGGATATGATAATTGCGGGTGCCATAATTTTTAATGCAAACTTACCAATTACCACTAATGAAGGAAATTGAATTAGGGTGTACATTAAACTGGTTCGATCCATTTTGAATTACCTCCACTTGGTTGATTTTGATCCATTTTAAATTTATTTCGATTTACAAGATTTTTGTGATCACCAAATTAAATAAAAAATTTCCAATTTGATATAATTCTCTCAATTTATATTCTATTGAATTATGTGATTAAAAGCATAAAAAAATTAGCAAATACACCCATTTAATCTCCATAAAGCTAAGACTAATATTATGTCTATTGATACTATCATTGCAAAAAAAAATTGGAACCAAGGAATAACATTAGATGGGTAAAAAGAGAAAATAATTAAAATCACATCCAATCAAAATTTTGAGATTTTGAAAAAGGAAAGAAAAGTATAATTTAATATACTATAGAATGGATTTGTACAACTAGAGAAAATAGAAAGATGAAGAAATAAAAAGAAGTTAAGAAAAGGAGCAAAAAGAAACCAAAGAAAAGGACATGAAACGACACGGATAAAGGAAAAGCTTTAGAATCTGTTGGGATTCGATCTTGCATCCTTGGGCTGGGGGTTTACAAGTTTAACCCTTGCACCTAAAGTTAAGTTGTAACGTTGGGTGCCAAGCTTTAATTATAATACTCTTTTTATGTAAAATACCAGTACATACACACAATTTTATCCGAGCGACCGGGTGGCGTGGCACCCCAAGTCAACTACGTAGATCCGCCCCTGAACTTCATTCGCTGGCGAGTGTTGAGGATGCCGTCGAGTTTTCTGGTTCGTTGGCTGGATCTTCATAAATAAAAGAAGCTGATGTTTTATTTCCAACTTTCCTCTATTATTATTTCTTTGATTTGGTAATTAATATGTTAATTAGGATGAGGATGAAGAAGCAGAATATGTTTACCAAAAGCTGGAAGTCAACAATGAATATTTCACCGAGCCCCTATGGCTTTGGTTTAATCGTGAGAGAGTAGATGTGATAGGTACAAATCCTTTTAGATTAATTTGGGACGTGTCATATTAGGCAAGACATAGTTTATGGTCTTCAAGAGCTTGGTTTTGAGGTTCCTTTAAAATTGGAAGTCGAGGTGTGCCGTGCCGAAAAAAATGACAATTGCCCTCATCTTGTTTCGATCCTTAGAAATTGAGGCATGCCATTTAGCAAATTTTCATGGCCCTATTAAAGTTATAAACGCGTAGTTACTTTAGGCGCGTTATTTTAATGATTTACCTTCCTAAACTCGGGTGTGCATTTATGTGACCCAAATTCAAATTCCAACAATGTTAGATAAAATATGTCGAGAGCCGCTGGTGAAAATACGTGACGTGGTTCGAGACGTATTTTAAATGACGTTGCAATTTTCCTTTAAAAATAATTAAATAAAGTGGCTAAAGTTAAAATTGGATCATAGGCTAAAACATGTATTAAATTCAGATAATAGGCCAATTATGATAGTTTAAGCGACCGTGCTAGAACCACGGAATCCGGGATGCCTAACACATTCCCTCGGGTTAACAGAATTCCTTATTCAGAATTTCTGGTTCGCAAACTTCAAAAGGAAAGTCAAATTTTCCTCGATTTGGGATTTAAAATAAACCGGTGACTTGGGACACCAAATAAATTATCCCAAGTGGCGACTCTGAAAAAAAAAATCTCATTTCGAATAATGTCACTTAAAATGAAAAAACTTCCCGGGGTGGTGTGTAGAAAAGGAGGTGTGACACTTGACCCAATCCAAAATTTCTTTATTTATTTATCATTTTTTCTTATCTATTCTTTTCTCTCTATCTAATTTATCTAATTCCTTCTTGTACAATCATTTGATGAAGTCTCATCAAATAGCTCTTTCACTTCCGGTGGTCATATAGTTGCAAACCCAAATAAACAATAAAAGCTAAATAGAAAAGAAATGAGTTTAGAGCTAAATTATTTTTGACTTGGAAGACAAAAAAGTGTGATAAAGATGAGATCGTATAAAATGAATATTCATCAAATTTACTATTTTTCAATATTTGTTCTTTCGACGATGGGTCCTTAAAACAAAATGAAAAATCGAAAACATTATTCATTCTCTTAAAAAGAGGAGTAGGATCTTTGGTTGATCTGCCCTTTCCTCTCCTTTCTTCAAATTATTAGCCCCGGAACACTTATACCAAAAGCTCCAATTTGCATGAAATTAAAGCCTTATATCCATGGAAAAAGGTTGTTAGGCATTTTAATTTTTTCTTATTTTGACTTTTATGAAGTTTCTTTCTTTGCTACGGTAAATAAAAATTCTTGTTTTAGACGATGCATATGTAAAGCCTATTTGATTCCAGTAATCACTTTACTAGTTCTTACATATTTAATAGGGATAATGCATAATAACCATCCGATCCTATGACCAAATTGCCAACTACACACTTTTCCTTTACGGGAGTCCTATTACCCCTCTGAACTAATTTAAAGTATAATAAACACCACCTTAAGTGTTGACGTGGCATAGAGAGTGTGCACACTCACTGAAAGGCAAGTGTAAGATCAAATAGCGGGTATCTTCACAAGCCCTTTGAGATCGATTGCTTCCTTCGTGACTCTTGAAATGCCCAACTTAGTTTAAAGAGAATGTTGGATATAGTAAAATTGATTCATCTTAAATATGTAAATTTTCTAGTTCATGTGTTAGAAAATTGAAAATTAATCCAACGAATCGTAGTCAATTTTCGTAGTTTTAATCATAATACATCGAGAACTAATGGCTGTCAAACTACGAAAATTGATACGAAGTAACTTACTTATGTATCAATGTTATTTAACCTTGAAATGGCTGAAAAATAGCTGAAAATCCGCTAGAAATGGCTGTTCTCAGAACTCCAGGCGCGTGTATTTCATCACCTTGCACGCATCTGGTGGTTGATTTTTAAGGGGTAAATAATTACACTTTAAATTAGTTCAAGGGGGTAATAGGACTCCCGTAAAGAAAATGTGTGTAGTTGGCAATTTGATCATAGGATGGGATGATTTTTATGCATTATCCCTATTTAATAGTTTTAAATTCTAGTCTCACGCTATTTATCACATAATTAAAATAAATTATATAAGTTTTTGCAAGTACTAAGTGAAGTAAAATTATTCTTCTAGTTCATCATGAACCCTGAATTCAACAGAGTACTATTAGGATGCCACGTAACTGCCGAAACTACTTCAAAACAACGTCTACTACTTTTATACTAACATTCCAAACAACTGACTTTTTAAATATTTATTTAAGGTAAAATTTTAATCTATTTTACATTCCTATATTTTAGGTACATAATTTAAATAAGAAAAATTTAATAACCATATTTCAACGAATTTTCAAGTCTTAAATATTAGAAATATATAAATTTCAACGACTTTTCAAGTCCTAAATATTACTAGAAAACTATAATTAAATAATTAATTTATTTAGTGTGAACTCTATTTTGAAAGGGTAAAAAAGGTGAATGGATATATATATATATATATATATATATATATATATATATATATATATATGTGTGTGTGTGTGTGTGTTAAGTCATATATGAATTAATAGAAAGTAATATATTTAACACTAAATAAA
>MU728355.1:0-38417 GCA_026770625.1 Nicotiana glauca
ATATATATATATATATATATATATATATATATAGTTTAATACTTCAAGCTTCAATAATTGTACTTTAATTGAAAAGGGTATCTTCTTTATCTAATGATTACTAAAAATAACTTCATCTTTTCTTGTTTATTTCCTAATTGGGTTGGAAGTTGTACTATACTTTATGTTAAGTAAATGAGGCCTGTTGAACATTCTTAATTGTATTGGGTTACGGACCCTGTGAACTGAGTAACATGAGAATATTGTTGTGCAATGTGAAATAGAAATATGTTGGCACAAGGTGCCGGGGAAAATATTATAGTTTTATTTAATTGCAAAAGAGTTGTTCGTGCGGCTGCAATATGAATATGGGTACGAGATGCCGTAAAAATACGAAAGTGGGCAGAGACCTATATTATTATGATTATAAAATGAGGTGTCACAAGGTGACCTTTACTCGAAAGAATTATATTCGAAAGATACTTATTTGAAGGAAATATATTCGAAATATATTTATTGAAAAGGATATTATCTTAGAGATTATTACTTGAAGGATTTATAGGCGAAAGATTTATATTTGAAGGACTCGATTAATTAATTGCACTTGTGTTTATTATTTGTTGAGAAGCAATTATGGTGTTCTTGTTGCCTGCTATTTATATCATTGGTTGATCATTTTTGCTATTACTGTTATTTGCTTCCTATTATTTTGTACGCTATAAACTGCACAGGTGTGAGTGTCTGGTCCTAGGCTTGTCACTACTTCGCCGGGGTAGGCTAGACAGTTACCAATATATGGGGTCGGTTGTGCTGATACTACACTTCCGTATATTTTTGTGTACAGATCCATACATTTGATCGATGGTAGCTATTCGACGTTGTGGAGACTCAAGGTAAATCTGCTATAGTGTTCGCAGTCCATAGAGTCACATTCAATTGTACTTATTTCCATTTGTTCCGTTTGTTTCAGAACAGTGATGTAATTATATTGTATAACTACTCTTAGAAAGGCTTGTGACTTGTACTACCCGTTTTGGGAATTGTAAATGGTTTAGAGAAAATTTTATTTGAAGTTGATAAATATCGATGTTATTCCAGTTAATGTTAGGCTTACCTAGTTTAGAGACTAGGTGCCATCACGACTCCTTTGGAGGGATTTTTGGGTCGTGACACGCTAGAAGTCTCTAGAAGAGATGGTAATTTCTAAGATTCTCCCACTTGGTCCACATATTAAAATCAGATAATCCTTTATGAGAGATAAACTTATAATATGGCCATAGACTTTATCGCTCAACTAAAAGTTATGCGACAATCACTTTAACTAGAATATATTATTACACGAATCATGGCGGTCATGCTTTTAGACAAACACTTCCTTCCATGTATTACAATGCACAATATATTCTAACAAAGCGTTTAATAACTTTATGAATGAACTTAATATAAGTCATTCAGAGTCCAACTTTATTGATCCAATGATCATAAATAATACATGAAAAACCAAAAGTGTGCATTGTCATGTATATCAAAATAATCATAATGTCTAGACAAACTGATAGAGAGCAAAACAAGACTAAGTTGAGATACTAAGTCCAATATGGGTTACATGATCTTTCAAAATATTAGCCGCCAGACCTTTAGTCATAGGATCAGCAATCATCAAAGTAGTACGAATATGCTCAAAATTCACAACTTGCTTCTTCACATAGTCTCTAACCATCAAGTACTTTATGTCAATGTGCTTGCTTCAGTTGCTACTTTTATTATTCTTAGAAAAAAAAATCACAGCAAAATTGTCACAAAAAATTCTCAATGGACTTGAAATAGAATCAATAATCCTAAGGCCGGAAATAAAGTTTTTTAACTATAACGCTTGTGATGTAGCTTCATAGCATGCTATAAATTCAGCTTCCACTGTGAATGTTACAACAATGGTCTGGTTGACACATCTCCAAGACACAGTACCTCCATCAAGAAGGAAAATGTATCCTGAAGTAGATTTACCAGTATTTTTTGCATCCACCCAAATCAAAGTCTGAATAACCAATCAACTCAATGAGTTAGAGTATTTGTATGTGAGCTTAAAATCCTTGGTTCCTTACAAATATCTTAAAACCCTTTTACCAGCTTTCCAATGGTCAAGACCAGGGTTACTTTGATATCTTCCAAGCATTCCTATCGCAAAAGCAATATCAGGTCTAGTACAGACTTGTGCATATATAAGGCTACTAATAAGTGAAGCATAGGGAATGACTTTCATTTACTCCTTTTCCAATGCATTTTGTGGATATTGATTCAATGAGAATTTGTCACCTTTAATTATGGGTGTTGCTATAGGTGAACAGTTCTTCATCCCGAATCTTTCCAGAGTTCTTTCAATGTAGGCCTTTTAAGACATTCCAAGTAATCTTTGAGCTCTGTCTCTGTGAATCTCTATGCCAATGACATAAGATGCTTCACCCATATCCTTCATCTCAAAATTCTAGATAAGGAACTGTTTAGTCTTGTACAACAATCCCAAATCACTACTTGCAAGCAAAATATCATCCACATATAGGACTAGAAAAATATATTTGCTCCCAATTATATTAAGGTATATACACTGATCAATGATGTTCTCCATATATCCAAATGAACAAATAATATTATGAAATTTAATATACCATTGGCGGGAAGACTGTTTTAGCTCATAAATGGATTTATTCAACTTGCAAACAAGGTGACCTTTGTCCTTAACAAAATATCCTTCAGGCTGACGCATGTATACCTCCTCTTCAAGATCTCCATTCAGGAAAGCTTTTTTCACATTCATTTGATGTAACTCTAAATCAAAATGAGCTACTAATGCCATGATTATTCTAAATGAATCATTCTTTGATACTGGAGAGAAGGTTTTATGGTAATCAATGCCTTCCTTTTGAGTAAAACCCTTGGCTACAAGTCTGGCTTTATATCGTTTGATATTACCCGATGAGTCTCTTTTAGTTAAGACCCACTTGGAACCTATGGTAGAGCATCCTTTTCGTAATTCGACGAGATCCCAGACTTTAGTTTTAGCCATATATTCTAACTCTTCTTTCATGGAATCATACCAAAGTGTGGAGTTTTCTCCACTCATGGCTTGTGAAAATGAGCATGGATCATCTGTTAATCAAATATCATAATCAGACTCTTGGAGATATACAACATAGTCGCTAGAAATTGCTGATTTTTGAATTCTTGAGGATTTTCTCACTCCCACTGGTTTAGACACTTCTTCAGTGGGTTCAGGTAAAGCGGGTTGATCTTCATGTGGCTCCTCAAGTGGTGGTGACTCTTGAACTTGTTGTTGTTCAGATAATTCATGAGAATTTTTTTGAGCAGCATTCAAGTTCTCAATATATAAAGGTACCACAGGTGGTTCCTTTATTTCTTCCAATTCCACCCTTTGAGTCAAACCACTTCCACTCTCTTTATGCTCCTCAAATAATTTAGCATTTCTAGCTTCAACAATTTTAGGAGAATGAGAAGCATAATAAAACCTAAATCCCTTAGAGTTAACCACATAGCCTATAAAATAATTGCTTATTGTTCTTTCATCCAACTTTTTTAGTTGTGGGTTATAAACTCTCACTTCAGTTGGACATCACCAAATGTGTTAATGTCTTAAACTAGGTTTTCATCCTTTCCAAAACTCAAAAGGTGTCATGGGGACAGTCGTGGATTGAACCTTATTTAAAATATACACAACGATTTTTAAGGCTTCACTCCATAAGGATAAAGGTAAACTTGATCTGCTAATCATGCTTCTTACCATATCCATTAATGCCCGGTTCCTTCTTTCTACCACTCCATTTTGTTGTGGTGTTCCTGGCATGGTATATTGAGCAATTATTTCACTTTCAAGGAACTCAGCAAATGGACCCTTAACTTGTCCCTTATCTGTGTACCTACCATAATATTCGCCACCCCTATCAGATCTTACAATTTTGATCTGAGCACCAGTTTGTTTCTCTACTTCTGTCTTGTAAACTTTAAAAGCATCAAGTGCTTCTGATTTGCTAAACAGAAAATAGAGATACATATATCTTGAATAGTCATCAATAAACGAGATGAAATATCTCTTACCATTCAAGCAAGGGGTAGGAAAAGGTCCACATATGTCTGTATGTATGATCTCAATTAATTGAGAACTTCTTTTGGCACCTTTAGTTGATTTGTTGGTCGGCTTACCCTTTTGTGCAGTTCACGCAAGTCCCAAAGTCAAAAAAATTAAGAGCTTTTAGAACTCCATCATTAACCAACCTTTTGACTGTATCAATAAAGATATGTCCCAATCTCTTGTGCCAAAGACTAGATGCGTTTTCATTGATAGTACATCGCTTAATGCCAATTTCTTTATCATGCAAAGTTAAAACATTGCATTCAAATGTGGGTTATAGCTCAAGTTTATATAAATTTTCATTTAAATTTCCAAAACCAATAACTTTATTATCTTTCAAAAGTTTCACATAAGGATAATGAAAATTCAAATCATATCCACCAATCGATGTTCTTGAAAGAGAAATTAAATTTTTAGAATATTCTGAAACATAAAAAGTATTTTTTAAATCTAAGTGAAAACCATCCTTCAAAATGAGCCTATAAGTCCCCACGCCTTCCACACGTGAACGCGTCCTATTTCCAGAATAGACGTATTGTTCACTTCCTATCGGCTTCCTCTGAGTTAGAAAGCCCTACATGATTTTGGCAATGTGAATAGCACCAGAATCAATCCACCAAGTATTATTAGAAACTTCAGTAAAATTAGATTCATGACATACAAAGGTAAAATTTCCTTTCTTCTCAAGCCATTTCTTGTATTTCAGGCAATGCTTCTTCTAGTTTCCCTTCTTCTTACAGAAACGACAAGGATCTTTCTCAAAGGTACTTTTCTTATTCATGGGAACACTTTTGCCCTTTTTTGCATTTCTCTTACCATGAGTTACCATATTAACACTTTTAGGTATCTTATGTTTCAACCTCTCTTCTTCTCGAACACACATGGTCAAAAGTTCATTGATTGACCATTTATCCTTATGTGTATTGTAAGAAATTTTGAACGGACCATATTCCGCAGGAAGGGAGTTGAGAATGAAATGCATAAGAAATGGTTCAGACAGATCCACCTCAACGGACTTGAGTTTAGCAGCAATGTCTCTCATCTTCATAATGTGCTCACGCACTGTACGACTTCTATCGAAAGTCATACTTGAGAGTCTTTTCATAAGGGTGCTGGCCAATGCCTTGTCAGAACTTATGAATTATTTATCAATTGCCTCCATGTAAGCTTTGACCTTATCGCTATTAGGGATAGAACCCCTAATGCTTTGGCTTATGTGAGATTTTATGAGCATTAAACTTAAGCAATTATATCGCTCCCACCGCTCATAATTAGCCTTAGCACTTGGCGTACTTTATTCCGTGCAGATAGGTGGTTCATCCACGCAGAGTGCCAGGTCCAGATCCGAGAACCCTAAAGTGAGAAGGACTTTCTCCTTCCATTCAGCATAATTTCCACCAAAAAGCATTGTAATTCGAACATTCTAATAAAAAAATAGCGGTAGAAAAAGCAGTAAAGACTACAAAAAGAGGATAAACATACATAAGATATGAAGTACAATTCATGAAAGATTAATCGCATAAAATATCGATTCATAGTAAATTCTAGACCATCCTGTGGGCAGAGGTTGCAACTCATGCATAGAATTTACTAACTTTATTAGACTAGTAAACCAAAATACATAAAAAAAGTTATTCATACTTGTGGGCATAAGATAATTTTATCTTAAAGGTTTACTATCTCATTTTAATTAATGTCACCAAAATGGTTACCTCCCTGTAGGTCCGGGTTACCATTTTAATGAGATAACTGAACTAAGTAGATGTCATTATAATTTTAATTTTAATCATCAAACTTTATGTGATTAAATAACTTAATATCTTTTGTATCAAGTATTTAAGATGCTATGGCCACTCCTAAATACATGACATGAAAGAAAACTCAAAATGACATCTCAAAATAATTAATCTTAATATTCAACTTAAACAAATGTTAAGCTATATTACCAAAAGGTTAATTCTTATAATTACAAAAATTAAAAGAACTCAAAACGACAGCAAAGTTGTTAAACAAATTATACGTTTAAAAGATCTGACTGTTATTGTACAAAACATAGTCCATTCTTTTTACTTTCAAACATCATAAGGAGAAGGAAAATAAATAAATGTAAAACCGTGAACCTTAAATCAGAACATGAACACAAACCCAAACATAATTCAAGAAATATTCTGATTGTTAGTGAAATTCATTGGATTTCAATAAAGTCCAAAATTAACAATTGTAGTCCTATTAGATGATTATAGAGAAAGCCACAGATCAATCAATGTCCAAAGACAACTAAAGACACTTACAAAAAGGTAGTCTCGAATTTCTTTAAAATAAAAATATCTAATTAAAGGATTCAACCACAATCTTGAAAGCAAGGCTTGAGAATAAATTAATTCAATAGTATATATTAGGATTTCTATTTCGATAAGATATCCTAATTATTTGAACCAATGAAATCACAACATATAGATCTACTATCATAAACTGACGCAAGCATTGTCCAAAAAAAATTATTTTAGAACCAATTTTAATTAACATCAGGACAGAAAAAGAACGTGACACATACAAATATATTTTGTAAAGCAAATTCGTGATGAAAATTCGTGGAAGCATCTTTCTTGAAAGAAACTATTACACCGACATGAATCTTCATATGCATCCAGTTTATTACTAGATAGTCAATATCGACACAATAAAATCTATAGAAGCTTCACTAATATCTTGTCCATACTAGTTTTACCGGAATATAACACCAAACAATACGGCCAAAGGGTAGCTCTGATACCACGATGTAGAAATTTAAACACATACATAGAGCCGACGCAACAGAAATTAAACAAGAAACGTACCTTCAACCATAGTTGTTCAAGTGTTGTAGAATTGTCTTGTAAAACTTTGACAGAAAACCTAGGAGTCTTCTAGTCTGTGCCTATCGGTGGATGCCAGATTGATGGAGCCACAGGAGTATTTATAGGTAGGATAGAGACTCTTAGACAAATACTTTAGCCCTAGGGACTTCTCCATAAATTATAATTACCCTAATGACTCCTAATATATAGTTATTTCTTTCCATCGAAGAAACTACCATATATGCATAACTAAAGAATATTATCTGATATAATATTTTTTTAGGAGACAAGGTAAATAATTTATTACCTTATATATGGGCCACACTAGAAGTCTCTAGAGGAGACGGTAATTTCTAACATACCTCACTTTTCACAAAAATAACGTCGATCATTTTTGTAAAAAAACTCACTAAGAGAAATTGCCAAACAATTATCCTTATATTTGGGGTAAGTTCAAAGTGGGCCATTAAATATACTCCTTACACATTTTGATCCCATAAGGTTGTCAAAAGTGCGCGCCGTTGAACATTTAATAAATTCTGCTTTATTAAATATACTGAAAACTGAAATTTAGTTAACTAGAATTACCAATATAGTCCCATCAAATCTAGTGATGGACCAAAGAATTTTAAATTATAGGTGCTCTACTAAATTATATATATAGTTATTATAAAAAATATATTATAAGTATGAAACTAGCTGAAAAGTAAACAATAATGCAACGATACACTTTAGTTTTGTATCCTCTTGTTGCGCCGCGCACACACATATATAAAACAAATCACTCATCTTCCGTCCTAAATCAAAATAGTTAGTATTTGTCCAAAAGTCGAACCAACGGATAAGTACCAATTCACCAAACGCCAGAATCGACTTTAATGCTACTTGCCTAAAACCTTTCATGATATATGAGTTTTAGATCTTTAGACCGCATAATTAATTTTGAAACAACAACATTCAGTTCTCTTATACATAACTGCAAGTAAGACTAGGCTAGCGTATGACCATATATTTTCAAGTTCTTTTTGAAAAATCTGATTTGGGTAAAGTTTGGTTTGAAGATGAAAATGTGTTTGGACATAATTTTTTAAAACATATTTCACTTTTCTTTTTGAAAAAACATGAAAAATGATTTATACCGACAAGTACTAAAAACTATCACAAATATCTAACAGTACCTTTATCAATAACATCCATTATTTTATCGCAAACCATAGTCCTGAACATAAATAAATTTGGAATAAGATTATCATTTTTATAATGAACTACACAATATACTATCAAACGATCGAGAAGACGAAGCAGCATTGTTATAAACTAATAAATGGTGGACTATTTTATAAAATACAAAAGTTTGGGGCAAATTTTTAAAAATTTAATAGTGATATTGTGAGCTGGTTTTGGGATTTGGATTTTGGGTTTTGGTAATTTGCAAAAATGTAGATAAAATCTATGGCAAACATGTATTTGCCAAAAAAAGTCCAAACATATTTTGACATAATCTATGACCAAACGGGTCCTAAATACTTTGATGGAATGGGCTTATCAAATCTAGAAGACGTTAAACCAAAAAATGCACACGATTCTAAAAATAAATTTTAAAATAGCATACTACACCTCAAAAAGCTATACCAAATCTTATAATAAGCCAAAAAAGAAATTGTAAAAAAATACACCTCTAAATGTGATTCTATAGTAAATCTATTTTTTGCATTTTCCATTAAAATAACAATTATATATAGTTTGTTAAATACTCGACAGAAACCTAAAGTATTCAGTTTTGATAGCCTTATGGAAGAAGTATATTTAAGTGCACATTTTAAACTTACTCTAAAATATAAGGATCATTTTTGTAATATTTTCTCACATTTTAGGTGAGTTTTAATAGAAAATGATCAGAATTATTTTTGTAAAAAGTGGAGCAAAGTAAAATTAGTTTTATATAACTAAAGAAAGAATAGTAACTTTTAGGTAATATGTACCAAGTTGAATGACCACCCATAAAATTTACTCTAATTGTTGCAAATGTCTAACTAATTTGTTTAAATCTCTCTTTGTGTCATCAGGTTGAACTTTATTGATTTAGTTTTGAAAAACTTTTTCAACCGAGGCAACTAATATAGAAATTATTAATATTAATTAATTAACACTTTTATCTAATTGAGCTTGTCAATTAGAGTATTCTTCTACTTATATAGTTTCTCTTAGCACTTTTAATTCTATATATAAGTTGAAACAAATAATACCGAAAACTTCATACTAGTGAGAGAAGCTCTCCCTTCTCTCTAACTATCTTTCCTTCCTAACTTTTGTTTCTCTATGTCTCAACTCAACATAGACCTTACATTAATGAATACATCTATACCACCTAAACCCCCCGATCCAACTTTGAAAGATATAACTACATCTATAGATCTAGGGGGACTACCATCCTTTAAGGATAAACTCCTTTCTCCAGACCTAATCACCTTCTTGCAAGACCAACAAGTTTCCTCCTTACACAATTCAAAAGATTGCCACGAGAACACACCGAGGTCTCCAAGCCACGAAGATTCACCAACCAACGACCAAGCAATTATGCTATCACAAGAGGAATTACAAAGGCTTTATGAACTAAGAAAATTCTCGGTTATTATCAAACTTTTTGGTAAGCGTATCCTCCATCAATAGCTCAAAAAAAAAATTACAAGAACAATGGAAACCTTCTAAGCAGTTTCCTCTTATTGATATGGGCAACGACTTCTACATAGTCAAATTCTCACAAGAAGCCAATATGGTCAAAGCTCTTCACCAGGGGCCTTGGTTCATTAAAGGACATTTTTTTTCTGCCAAGAAATGGTCCCTAATTTTGTATCTTCTAATGAAAAATTACACTTTTCCGCACTCTGGATAAGACTACCCCAACTCCCTATGGAATTTTATGATAGAGCCGTTCTCTCAAAAATTGAGAATAAAATTGGTAAACTCCTAAAAGTGGATGTTTGTACATGCCCCACCCTTTGAGGTAGATACAACAGATTATGTATAAAAATTCCATAGGATCACCCCGTTAGACCTTTTATCTACATTGGTTATCACAAATAACTCATTGTTTATGAGGGTGAAAACTTCCTTTGTAGGAGCCGTGGCAGATTAGGCTACATAAAGACTAAATGCAATCTTATTAGTAGGGATACTACACACACTAATACCTATTCCCCTAGTCCCACTAATGTCACTCAGAGCTCTGCTGAGGATAACCAATGGAGGGTTGTCTCCTTATCTAAATAAAGAAATCATCTTCCAAAATCCATTCATCACTCAAAACCTCCCCAAAAAAGAGTGGATTACAAGGAGAGTAGGGGTTTCAAGACAAAAACTTTTGATGCCAATATTAAAAAACTTTCAAACACTCAGACTTCCTATTGCAGAGAAAAATGCCTTTTTCACAACAAATCCCCTCAATACTTCTTGTGATGGTCTGGACACTGTCAACAAGTTTGAGCTCCTGAACACTAATGATGATCATCAATTGCCATAAATCAATACAAAAATAGGCAACAACATACGACAAAAAAGACAATCCAGCCATTCGACATTCCCTATGAAAAATCTGGTCTGCATGGGAGATAATATAAGCCACGTAGCCACACACGAAGAAGCTTCCAACCCTGTTAGCCACTTGGCTCCCTAGAATATCTTGACACTCCAATTACCCATGGTTTTACTAAGAAACCACTGGGAAATATTTGCATGCAAAACAATCCTTTTCCCTCAAAACAAATGACACCTACACTTCCTAGTCTCCTTAAGATAAAAACCATTACGCAAAACCATTCAGATAACATGCAAATAAATATCATATCTTTCATAGAAATCCCACAGGATACGAACACTCAATTACCCTACCAAGAATCTGATCTTATATATGCCCTTAACACCACTAATGCCTCATTTATCACTTCTCCTTCAAAGAAGAACAATACTTCTCAGTGTACCTCATCCAAACAACCACCAAATGGCCAACCTCCCACCACTACCACCTCACAACCACCCCCTCATCTACTCCACAAAACCTCTCCCTTTGAACCACCAACCTCAATCATGGTTAGAGAGAGGAATCCTAGGCTATGCAGCATCTTTCAGCCTGAACATAGAGGGCCAAGAAGTGATCATCATCCTCCAGAACTCAAATTTCCTAGCTCAGCTAATCATGGAGGATATGCAACTAGCAATGAACAATTATGTCAACCAAACATGGTTGACCAACATACTGAACCCAATAACACCAAATTCTTCTCCTACCCTAATACAAGCCATGAAAACCCACTGGGGTCTACCTGCTCACTTCAACCCTGCCTATGGGGATCAACCTCTACAGACCCTACCCTTCTTTCCTCCACAGAACTAAGCGACCCCAATCTTCCTTGCATGGCAAGCAGTAGATGAAGCTCCATAAGCGTTCAACCTTGTGATGCCCCAGAACCAAGAGAATCCTGCCTCGATGGATGTTCAACCACCTCCCAATGTACAAAATTTTGAAAACCCATAACAAGAGCAAGGAGAGGCAGTAGCCAGATCCTTAAGGGAGACTCAAATAGAGTTCAGAAGCCTCAGAGAAATAATAATAATAATAATACTATACAAGGAGAGGCAATACAAGATTTCTATAATCAGTTGCCCAGTAGCATTTTTCAAATGCTCGATGGACATAAGACCTCCACTAACCCCTGCAGCAGGAAAATATGCAGTGGTGCTCAACCCCTCTCTGAGGGAAGCCCACCTTTACATTTGGAGGAGAACCAGGGGAATCATAACAGACAAACCTTTCCAGCGACACGACTAATTAATTTCATAATTTGGAACGTTAGAGGGGCTAACAATGCCACCTTTCGTAGGAATTTTAGAGATATTTTGGATACCTATCATCCCTGCCTGGTTGCTCTCTTAAAGACTTGCATGTAAGATCATGTCTCCCTCCAACACGACTTCAACTTCTCTAAAATGGTTGAAATATCATCAGATGGCAGATCGGGAGGTATTGCCATCATGTGGATGCACAATTCAATTTCAATAGAAGAGGTTGTTCATGAAGATTAGGAGCTTCATGCAATGATTAAGGTACTTCACAACCAAACCCCTTGGATTCTTAGCACTATTTATGCTAGTAATGATGCTATAGACGTGGAATTATGTGGCATAATCTTAGTCAAATTTACGAAAGATTTAAAGTCCTTTGGCTAGTAACAGGTAATTTTAACGATGTGTTCTCTTCAGAGGAAAAATGGGGAGGTCGTCCATTAAATTTTAATAAATCTACTAAGCTTTGGAATCTTGTTAAGAATTGTGATATTTTCGACCTTGGCTTTAAGGGCCCTAAATATACTTGGACGAACTGTAGGAAAAAAAACAAGGGTCTAATTATGGAACATCTTGATAGATGCTTTGTGAATGAGGGCTGGGTAAATCTATACCCCAATGCACTAGTAGATCATTTGCCTAGAACTTATAGTGACCATAATCCTCTTCTAATTAAGCTCAACCCTGAGTTTAACCCTCTTATAACTAGGCCATTCCGGTTAGAAACCATGTGGTGTTCTCACCCCCAGTTCCCAAATATTATTAATTCTTACTGGACCAACAATTCTTTCAAAGAGGCTCTTCCCCTTTTTAAGCAAGAAGTCACTAAATGGAGTAAAACCGTTTTTGGGAATATTTAAAAAAAAAAAGAGAACCCTACTAGCCAGATTAAATGGGATACAAAATTCTCTTAATTATCCTAAGAGCTCCTTTCTACTTGACTTAGAAAGTCAGCTTATTAAAGATTATAATGAAGTTCTTAGAATGGAGGAGGATTTTTGGAAGCTTAGATCAAGAATTAATTGGCTTAACAATGGTAAGGCCAATACCAAGTTTTTTCATATCTCTACTCCTATTCGTATAAGAAAAAATAAAATTTTTCACTTTAAAAATGAAGATGGCAACTGAATTGATGAACTTTTAGAAATTCTAACCATACTCTCGAATATTTTTAGGCCATTTTTACCACTTTTCTTGCCACTTCTAATAGGGTTGATATTCTAAAATCTCCTAAGTTCTTAGACAATTTAGACTTAAGCTCTTTAGATACCCCAATCACAAGCCAAGAAATCTCTAATGCTATCTTCTCTTTTAAATCAATGAAAGCACCTGGCCCGGATGGAATCCACCATTTTTTTATCAAAAATTCTTGCCAATCCTTGGCAACTCTATAAATGTTTTTGTGAAAAATATTTTCAAGACTCAAATCATTTCGGAAACCCTTAATTACACTCATATTTGCCTAATTCCCAAAGTTCCTAATGCCAATCTTCTTAAAAACTTTCGGCTAATTGGACTTTGTAATACTATTTATAAAGTTATCACAAAGATTATTGCCAATAGGATTAAACCCTTTTTACCAAAACTTATTAGCCCTTTTCAATCTAGTTTCATTAAGAATATGAGGGCCTGTGATAATGGTATTATTATCCAGGAGGTGCTTAATAAATTCAATACCATCAAAGGTTCTAATTCTAGTATGATTATAAAACTTGACTTGGAAAAAGCCTTCGATTATCTAGAATGGTCCTTTATCTATAGAGCTCTTGTTTACTTTATATTCCCTCATAAAATAACCAATCATATTATGCAATGCATTACCACTAGCAATATTGCCATTCTAATTAACGGTTCTCGTACAAATTACTTCAAACCAACTAGAGGAATTCGTCAGGGAGATCCCCTCTCTTCTTACATTTTTGTTCTCTGCATCAAAATGCTCTCTCGATACATAAATCATCAAGTTGACTGTGCAATATGGGATCCCATTAAGCTTAACCTGAAAGGTCCAAAATTATCCCATGTTGTTTTTGCGGACGACCTTACTTTAATGGCTAAAACCAATAAAAAAAACTTGTAAGGCAATTCCAAATACCCTCTACATGTTTTTCCAATTATCCGGCCAAAAGATTAGCTGCCAAAAATTCAAAATTATTTTTTCTTCTAGTTGCCCTCAACATTTGCAAGATAGCATAGCCAAAACTTTTAATATCTCCATAGTAAATATTTTGGCAAGTACCTTGGCTTCCCCATGACCAACAAAACTCCTAAGCATAAGGATTTTCTTTTTGTGCTTGACAATATGAGGTCTAGGCTAGCCAATTGGAAGCTAAATTGCCTTAACCTTGCGGGCATGGCAAATTTAATCCAATCTACGCTTACAAATATCCCCAATCATGTGATGTAATACTTTCTTCTTCCAAAGCAAACCCTTAAGCTCATAGCTCGTATCCAGAGAAATTTTCTTTGGGGGTTCTGTGTTGGAAAAGAAACGTCTCCATTTAATCAACTGGGATACAGTCACTAGCCCAAAGGAGCTAGGGAGACTTGGCCTAGTTAAAGCTTCTGTTAAATACCAAGCCCTTCTCGCAAACCTTACATAGCGTTTATTCAATAATCCTATGAATCCATGGGTTAAGACTCTCATTAGCCAATACTCAAATAAGGCCTCCCCTAAGCACACCTCCTTTATATGGAAAAATATAATAAACGGTTGGAATCTTTGTAATAAAGGCTTGGCTTGGATAATTGGGAATGGGGACATGGTTAGAATATGGGACAATAGTTGGATTTCTAACCTTCCCCCTCTTAGAATCCTAATAAGTGGCCCCCTTAATGTTAATGAAGATCACATGTTAGTTAGTGATATTCTTGATAATCACAAATGGAGCCTTGACAAACTCTCCTTTTCCATACCTCCTGATATTCGAAATGCCATTCTTAGTGTTCACTTAAGTTTCTCAATTTTTGCTAAGGATAGAGCTTACTGGAAACTCTCCAAAAATGGTGTTTTTAGCATAAAGTCTGCTATAGAACTTCAAACCCCACCTAAGGACCCTATCATGAACACTTTGTGGATTTGGAAACTCAAAATTCCTAGGAAAATTTGATGTTTTCTCTGGCTTTGTCATCACAAGAAACTCTCTACTAGATCCTACCTCATGCACATAGGCCTTAATATAGATGATGTATGCCCAGTCTGCAGGAATCATAAGGAAGACATTCATCACATCTTTTTAAACTGTTACATTGCGAAAAATCTTTGGGGGGAACTTGGCATCACCACCCAATCCGCAACAGATGGTCACTGGCTAGACTCTATTAGATTGCTAAACCCTACAATTTTATTCAAATCCATTAAGTGCGAAGATATCTACCCTTTTTGTGTTTGCAATATCTGGCTCAACCGCAATAACAACAACGTTAATAATCTCTCCAATGGGGTTTCAGTCGCACTAACTCTCAACAAAGCTGCGGAATTCAAATATCTCACTGGTTAATATCATACTCCATTAAAAATAATTACTATACCTATCAAATGTCAAAAACCTCCTAAAGATTTTTATAAGCTTAATTGCAACAGTGCTTACACAAACAACACCAAGATTGGTGGATTAAGAGGAATCATTCGTAACACTCATGGCAAATGGATAGTGGTTTACCAAAAATTAACTACTTTCATTGGCAACACATATGCGAAACTTCTAGCTCTAGAAGCAGGTCTCAAAGTGGCGGTCCAATTCAGGCTTCATCCTTTGGAGATTGAAACTGATTCCACAGAGGTAATAAATCTATTTGATAAAGATCACCAAGTTTATGATCACCTTATCTCCTCATGCAGGTGGTTAATGGAACAACTGGGAGCAACAATACCGAGGCATAACTTCAGAGAAGCAAACTCTATAGCTCATCTTTTGGCAAGAAATAGTAAGAAGATAAAGTCTATGAATAAAGCAGTCATTTATCATGCACCAACCGAGGAGGTGGAGGCAGCTTTGAAGAATGATGCTGTGGGAAAACAATACTTTAGGTCTATTTCAGAAGAAGTTTGTAATAGTTTAGCTAGTATGGGCAATGTTAATACCATGCAAAACTCTACCACTTTAGTAAGCCCTACCAGTTCGATCCCAATGGGATGGCTGATAGAGCCTTTTGTAATATTACGTAGTCTATTAATAAAGTTGCTTATTTACAACCAAAAAAAATAAAATAAATAATACTATAGTAACTACTATGTTTCAAGAGTCATTAAATGTTAAGGATAATTGTGATGACCCAAAGGGTCGTCACCGGATTTCTCCCTTTTTTCATACTTTCGAGGCCTTGAAAACCTACTTTTAGTTTCCTCGATTTGCGTGCGCAGTTCGGGCACGTAGCCGGAAAGCTTTATGTTGAAATATGTGAAATCTGTGAAATATTTGAAGAATTTTGATATTAATATGTTTAAAGATGACTTCGGTCAATAATTTTGGTAAATGGACCCGGATTTGTAATTTGACGATCCCGAAGGGTCCGTAGAAAAATATGGGACTCGGGCATGTGCCCGGAGTCGAAACCCAAGGTCTAGAACCCGAGTAAAAGAATTTTTCTGTTAAATTATTTTTTTAAAATTATTAAGGAAAATGGAAATAAAAATTGATTAAAAGACTATGGTATCAGGATCGTATTTTGGTTCCGAAGTCCGGTACAGGTCTTAAATATGTGTTAAGCACTTCCTGTGAAGTTTGGTCGAAATCGGATGTCGTTTGATGTGTTTCGGACCTAATTATCTAAAGTTAGAAGTTTAAAAAGTTTGAAATGAAAATGATGATTTTTGAGGAGTGATTCATTGATTTGATGTTGTTTTGGCAATTTGATCGCTTGAGTAAGTTCGTAGGATGTTATTGAGTTAGTGTGTGTGATTGGTTAGGAGCCCCGAGGACTCAGGAGTGTTTTCGGAGGTGTTCGGGGGTAGTTTTGCACTTAGGAAAATTGCAGAAAATCTGCAACAGGTGCCCAGTGATTTTCTTCTTCGCGTTCGCGTTAGGCCTCTCGCGTTCGCGAAGCTTCAACTTCGTCCTTCATCGCGTTCCCATCTGCCTCTTCGCGTTCGCAAGTATTTGACTCAGAAGACTTGGCCCTCATTTTACTCATCGCGTTCACGCTTGAACTTCCGCATCCGCGTAGCTCAGCCTTCCCTCTTCAACGCGTTCGCGACCCCATTATCACGTTCGCGTATAACAGTCCCTGGGCCTCCAGCTTTTTCTTCTACGCATTCACGTCCCCCTTCATGCGTTTGCAATGCATTGCCCAGATTACCCTTCGCGAACGCGACCCTCTTTCCGCGAATGCGAAGGGCAATTTTTGCCCAGTTATATTTAATTCCTAGGACAGTAGTTACGGACTTTTTCACAAAAACACACGAACTCCTTTCTTCTCCAAGCACTTAGGCATCCATTGAAGCTCCTTTTCACCAATTGGGTTAGTAAATCTTAACTCATTTTCTTCATTTTTTATCATCATTTATCAAATTCCTAGACCTAAATCATGAAATCAAAGTAGAAATTAAGGGTTTTGGGTAGAGTTAGGGTTTTGGAAATTTTGGGTGGTTCAACCTCAATTTGGGGTCGAATCTTAAAAAAAATTATATATTTGAACTCGTGGGGTTATGGGTGACTAGGTTTTGGTCCGAGCCTTGCGTTTGGACCATGTGGGCCAGGTGTCGAATTTTGGTATTTTGGAAGAATGCTAGAAAACTCATTTCTAGGCTATGAGATTATGTTTTTGAGCCTTTATTGATGCTATTGAATTAATTATGCTTAGATATCACTGTTTCGGAGTCGGATTGTAGAGAAAAGGCGGTAATTGAGGATTTGATTGCTATTCTTTGGACCGAGGTAAGTGTTTGATCTAACTTTGGCTTGAGGGAATAGGATTAGAGTGTTATAAATTGCTAATTGCTAAATGATTGAGTACGGAGTATAGGCATGGTGACGAGTATCTATACACCGGTGTCTAGCATGACCGTGGATCTTTGTTTGTGCTTATTTTGATATATTTTGGGACTCTTCCAGGCTAGATTAACGATTTTTACTTAATGTGAAGAGTATGAGAATTAATTGTGAATTGTGAATTCTTTGGAGCGTTGACTCGAACGATAAAAATACTATTGAGTAAGAAAAGGAAGAAATGGAAAGAGATATGATTAATCCCTTGCCGGGATGAGTTGAGTATATTGATTATCTCTCTTGTCGGGAAGTAAAATTTGTTGTTATTGCTCCCTTGCCGGGATTTGACTGTTTGCTTGTATTTTTCCTTGCCGGGATATCTATTACTTTTGTCTATCCCCTCGCCCCCATTGTTTGTGATTACTGTTTGGGTGAGGTTGAGTGATAAAGCACGATGGGTGATGTCGTGCACGATTGTTTGATTATATTATACACGAAGGAACATTCCGTGCCATATTTTGATTATATTATGCACGAAGGAACATTCCGTACCATATTTTGATTATATTTGCATGAAGGATTATTCCGTGCCACGCTTTGATTCTTAATGCACGAAGGGACATTCCGTGCCATGTTTGGTTTATTACTCTCGTTGATTTTGTAGTTGTACCGTTTCATTCCTTATTTATTTAACTTGTATTCTAGACTAATACAGCCCCTACAGCATGCTCCCCTCTCTCTTGACTTGTTAAATTTCTATATTCTCTCCTATTGCGTATATATATATATATATATATATATATATATATATATATATATATATTTGAACTGCACAGGTTTGTTTTGTGGTCTGGTCTAGCCTCGTCACTACTTCGTCGGGGTTAGACCAGGCACTTACCAGCACATGCGGTCAGTTGTGCTGATGCTACACTCTGTGCATCTTTTTGCACATATCCAGGTGTTGGAGCAGCAATTGAGTAGCAGTAGCATTTTGGGAGCGAGCTTCCAGTCCAGGGATATTCGAGGTAGCCTAGCTGGCGTTCGCAGACCGAAGTCCCTTTCCATATCTTCAGTTTGCTTTCATTGTATTGAGACAGACATTATGTATTTTCTATTCAGACTTGTTTGTAGCACTCTTTAGTGGTTCGTGAGGTAGCGACTCCAGTCTTGGGTAGTGAAAATGTTAAATTTCCGCATTTTGGATTTTCAGTTATTTATGTTTTAACAGACTTCCGCTTTGTTTAAAGATTCATTATCTTATTATTGTTGCGTTGTTATCCGAATATGCTTAATGTTTGGCTTGCCTAGCTCTGACAGTAGGCGCCATCACGACTCCCAATGATGGAAAATTCGGGTCGTGACAATAATTTTTAATAGTTGCTTATCAAAGTAGCTTGAAAAATATCTGCACACTCAAAGAATTAAGAAAAATTATTTTAAAGTAACATTGTAAGAAGACCGATTTAAGTTGGGACAAATTAAAGACAAAAAATAACTAGTAACTATATATTAAGATGTGTAGAACTTTTAGCTATAAATATTTTAACCAAATGATTTAAAAATTCTATCAGAAGTGCATATATATTAAATATGATACATATTATTTATATATTTTGGGGCCCTAAATATTTTGGGAGCCTAAGGCCATTGCATTAGTGGCCTTAGGCTCCAGCTGGTCCTGATAAAAAATGTAAATTTTTTTAATTATTATTTTAAGAATAATTATACAATGTCATATTTCATAGGTCCATCACGAAATGAGAATGCTTAATAAGCATTGCAACAAATAAGATGAAATTACATAGTATTGTACGTGTTGAATTGACATTCTCTATTTCTTTCTTCGAGTTGATCTAAGTGCATTTGCCAACCAATTTAGGCCATCATTAAAGTATTTTAATGACAAAATAAATCTGGATTAACAAGAAAGCACATGTAGTCTCTCAGCTTTTGGATTTACTAATATCTGCACCATATCTTTTGACAGATTAATAAAGACAAGTGTCTTTCCAGTGTTCCTCTCACTTAAATTTTACTAACGAAATTTCTCTCTTTAAAAATAGAACCTGAAGACATATGGATATGTCCAACTAAATACACCTTCACATGCAACCTGCATCTGATCATTTACAAGCACATGTAGGCTCAGGTATCCACACTTTGAGCCGTGGAATCCAAGAAAAATCAAAAGATTCCATTATTGAAAATGTTTATACCTGATCATGTGCTTTAAAGTGAACATGTCAAAATTAAAATGCTAAAGTGTGAAATTTGAGAATTTGTTCTAACCAATAATTTTTTTAGACGCAAATCCCTTGATAATTTATTCCAATTGTATACGCTCAAAATTGAGCTTGCCCTTTTTATATCACTGATCGAGACTGGAATATAATGGGCCGAGGTTCAGCCTCAAGTTATATCGAACCATGATGCAAAGTTAGGTTGCTAAGCTCGTGGCCCTGAGATCGACCAAGATCGAGATCGACCAAGATTGAGACCGATCAAGATCAAATCAAGATCGAGATTGACCAAGATCGAGACCGAACAAGATAGATATCAAATGAAGCTTACCGAGCCAAAAAATAAAAATTCTAAATATCCGCAATCAGGTGAGGATCACAGTGTGAATCCCGACACGTATCAAGAAGAGGCCGATTAATTAGCCAATCATGTAATTTTGTACCTCATATAGAATTGTATCTAGAGTAGGATTCCCCTACTATATAAGGGGGTTTGATCATTTGCAAACCAGATCATATTCACGCAATACAAAATAATATACTGTTATTTTCTACTTTTTATTATCTTGTTATTCTGTTCAAAAGCCAGTTGAAGCATATTTGGTTCAAGGGTGACAAACTCAAGGGCCAAGACTGTTCAATTTGTGTGGTTTATATTTATTCTTTCATAGTCAATATCAATATTAATTTACTCTGCTTAATTTGTGCTAAGTTATATCACATGTCCTTAAAATTTTAGGGTAAACAGTTTGGCTTCCACTGTGGGACTAAGAATAATACTGGTTACCTGGTACAAACTTGCGTGACACAAACTATTTTACACTTATTCTTTGAAGTATCTTTGATTACAGAATTAAAAACTATCAAACTCTCAGTCATCACCTCAACACATTGACAATGATCTCGGCCACCATGGCAAAAATGAGAACAGTGCACCAGGGAATGATGTGCCCTCTGTTGGCCTCGATGGAGTTCCGGATGTAGATTCAATCTACATCAGTTCACGTGTAGCCATCAATGGAAATTTGACCGTCGATCCCGAAAGCATCGTCCATAGTTATGCCCGATCAGCTACTCAGAGCTCACGTGGCGGTGAAAATGGAGGGATCAGCCTGAGGGTGATCTTCGAAATGTTGCAGGCTAGCAGCAATAGCCCAGCTCCAAAACCAGAACCACACACTGAGTAGGGTCGAACTCGAGCCATCTCATAAAATCGTACACAGGGTCGAATCAGTTTCGAGGAAATCGAACGAGAAGGAATCGGAGACCAATTTTGCTATCATGAAGATGCTCGAAGAACTGACAAAGCGAATCAAAATAGGGGAAAAAAGATCGAGGAAAAAGACAAGAAGGAAGAAACCTATAACTCCAGGATCGACCAAATCCCGGGGGCACCACCAATATTGAAAGGGCTGGATTCAAAAAGTTCGTACAAAAACCTTTAGATGCATGGATCTCATCATTTACTTGAGAATAGACAGGGGAAACGTTGCATGTCACAAGAGCGAGGCAAACGTTGGTACCCTACTACGAAATCCCCGAGTGCGGCTCCGAAGCCAATCCCCAAGAAGTTCCGCATGCCCGACGACTGATCCAAAAGAATACGTGACCTCCTACATGTGTGCTATCAAAGGGAATGACTTAGAAGATGACGAGATTAAATCCATCTTGCTGAAAAGATTTAGGGAGACTCGGTCGAAGGGGGCTATGATATGGTACCATAATTTACTGCCTAATTCTGTTGATTCATTTTCTATGCTTGCGGATGCTTTTGTAAAGGCACGCGCCGGGGCCATCAAGGTCAAAACCAGGAAGTAGGACCTTTTCAAGGTAAGGCTAGGGGTGTCAATGGATCAGTTCAGCTGGTTATTTTATAAAATTTATACCATACCAATTTTTTGGTTATTTTATTATGTATAACAAAAATTAGATTTTTCAAAACCGTCCCAATCATGTCGGTTTCTCTTAGGTATCAGTACGGTTTGATAAATTTTGGGTAATTTTTTTAATTTCATATCAAAGTCACTAGTAGAAGTAGAATGCAATAATTAGGGGTGTCAATGGATCGATTCGGCTGGTTATTTTACAAAATTTATACTATACCAATTTTTCAGTTATTCTATTATGTATAATCAAAATTGGAGTTTTTGAAACCGTCCCAATCATGTCGGTTTCTCTTCGGTATTGGCACGGTTCGATAAATTTTCGGTAATTTTTTATTGTCATGTAAAAGTCACTCGTAAAAGTAGAATGCAATAACACACATATTTTTTTAGGACTTAACAAAACTCTCTAGATATTTTTACAGTTTAAACGGTGATGAATTAAGAAAATATGAAAGATGACTAGAGTATAGCTCAATCAACTATTCTATAACAGCATAAAAGAAACTAAGCAAATACAAAAATAATATAAGTCACACGAGTGAAAAAATATTAACTAAGTTGGGATTCAAGAATAAAGTCTATAGAAGATTAAATATACAAGAAGATAAATCAAAATTATACGAAAGGAAACATGTTCAATACATTCTAGATTGCTACGCATACTCGCTACAATACCTTGTTTCTTCCTAGTATAATCTAGTTTCAATTGAAATATCAAATTAATAGGTTTGGAGGATTTTAAGTTTAATTTACATATTGGCTTGTAACTGTTGCATAATTCAAAGGCCCAAGAAAAATTTAATTCTTTATTATTTTTTAATTTAATATATAAATATCTTATTCACATTGTAAATTTATTCGATATGGTTCGGTATTTTTTTGGTTTATTTTCATAAAATAAAAAATCTACCCTAATTATCGGTACGGTTATAAATTTATATAAAAACCTACGATTTTATTAAATGAAACCTAAAACTTAGCAGAACTCTCTAGATATTTTTACAGTTTAAAAGGTGATGAATTAGAAAATATGAAAGATGGCTAGAGTATAGATCAATCAACTATTCTACATCAGCATAAAAGAAACTACGCAAATACAAAAATAATATAAATCACACGAATGTAAAAATATTAACTAAGTTGGGATTCAAGAATAAAGTCTATAGAAGATTAAATATTCAAGAAGATAAATCAAAATCATACGAAAGGAAACATGTTCAATACATTATAGATTGCTATTCATAGTCGCTACAATACTTTGTGTCTTGCTAGTGAACATGCTAGAAATAATTTAGTTTCAATAGGAATATCAAATTAATAGGTTTGGAGGATTTTAAGTTTAATTACATGTTGGCTTGTAACTGTTTCATAATTCAAGGGCCCAAAAAAAATTTAATGCTTTCTTATTTTTAAATTTAACATATAAATATATTATTCACATTGTAAATTTATTCGGTACGGTTCGGTATATTTTTTGTTTATTTTCATAAAATAAAAAACCTGCACTAATTATCAGTACGATTATAGACTTATATAAAAACCTATGATTTTATTAAATGAAACCTAAAATTCAGTTCGATACGGTACGATTCGGTCGGTTTAGTCGGTTTTTAAATATACATTAACACCCCTGGGTAAGGCAAAAGGACAATGAGATGCTTAGAGAATTCGTGTCTCGATTCCAAATAGAACGGATGGACTTGCCACCGATCGCCAACGATTGGGTTGTTCAAGCTTTCACTCAAGGTCTCAACGTTCGAAGTTCAGTGGCTTCACAACAATTAAAGCGGAATTCGATCGAATAGCCAATTGTCACTTGGGCTGATGTGAACAATCAGTATCAGTCGAAGATCAGGGTCGGGGATGATCAATTGGGGGCTCCTTCTAGGTTAGTTTATCATATCAGACCCGTTGATTGAATCAAGAGGGATATTGACCAGAAACCAAGGTAGAATAGAGATCGATAACAACCAAATAATGGAGACGGTAGGAACAACGGATCAGGGTGAAACTCTACACGAAATTAAATAAGAAATGATCGAGGATCAAGATCACGAGGACTCATGAGAAAGAACGGCTTCGATATATCTATGGGACCCAAAGAGGCACCACAATTGTCAGAGTATAAATTTAATATTTATGCGGTTGCCATCGCATTGTCTATCGGGCGTGATGTTTGGCTTAAAGTATGCATATTTTTACATATATTGCCTCACATTGTGCACATGTCTCGTGGATTCCGAATGTATAATACAATAATTTGTGCTAATTTGTGATATTTTTATGTGTAGGAATCATTTATATGCGATTAGGGACGAAAGTGCATGAATTGGAGCGAAAATCGGAAGAAAAGGCAAAAGTGCACATTTGAGGGCCATAGGCAGCTTGGGGCACATATTGTGGCGCTCAAAACAGAATGCTAAAAAGTTCAGCGTCAGGGCCAGCAATCCACGCTGCCTCTGGACGCTCAAAATGTCATGACCCATTTTCGTAATAGGTCATGATGGTACCTGACACCGTTGCCAGGCAAACCAATGCGAAAATATAATTAAAATCTCTTTTTTTACATTCTTACCCAAAATAAGTATAACATATTTCTCAATTTAAAGTTGCAGCCAGAGGCGATCAATAGTGTATAAAAATAATTATACAACCCAAAATACATGTCTACTAACGTGTGTGCCAAGACCTGGTATCACAAGCTATAGGCAACTAGTAGAATATATTAAAGAACCGCACTATCCTACTGTCCGAATCGGGATAGCAAAAATAATTACATAAGAAAGACTTCTTCGGGCAGCCGAACAACGTGGAAGGGGAGCAGTTCACCGTGGAAGTCTCGGATTCGCTCAAGGATGCGCATCAAACTGATAACTAGATCCACCTGCCTCAGATCCTGTACAATTAAATACATAAGTGTAGTATGAGTACATAAACAATATGTACCCAGTGAGTATCCCGTTAAATCTCAAAGAAGTAAAGACGAGAGATCGACGTGATACTTACTAGAGTCAAATAAGATAATAAAATGCTATACTAAGCATGTGGGTCATCATGTAAGCAACATTTTAAAGCAAGAGGTAAAAATCATGTTCTTAACAATATTCCAGTTAGCTATCCACATTTAGAAGTATTTGCATAATAATTTTTTACAAGCTTTCAAATAGATATCATGCGCACGTCATGTCGAGGTCGACGGCCCGCTCCAATGGAAAATAAACTGTGCACTGCCGAGGGTCGAATGGCACAAAACATAGATGCATCTATTTTTCACCGAGGTGATCGGCCCGATCCATAAATATCAAGAAACATCAATAATACACATGAAGGCACATTTATATACGAATAAATTCTTGCAAGGGTTTAACAAGTTCACATGTTCTCCTTTATTCCTTTCCCAGTCTCTAGCATATCATAAACTATCACATTAGCAAGTTGGTATGCTATTCACAATTTAGGCATGATGTGGGTCCTAGACTATCCAAGAAATTAACATCATAGTAGCTACGTACAGACTCTCATCACCTAGTGCGTGCGCAGCCCCCGCATTTACCAGAAATTTCTCAATTATTATACCTATAGGGACAATTCCCTCTTACGAGGTTAGAAAGGAGACTCACCTCGTTCCAAAGCGCGCTTCCAAATATCAAGAACAAGTCCAAGCCCTCAATTTGGAGTTGAACAATCCCAAACTAGTTAAATAAAGTAAGAACTAGTCAATATAGACTTATAAGATCGAGTTCTAGCTATTTAAGCAATTTTTCCAACCTTTAATTCAATTTTCCTAAAATTCGACCCCGAGCCCACATGCCCGGATTCCGAAATTTTTCGAAGGAAGTTGTTCTCTACAACCTAAGGATCAATAATATATGGTTTCTAATTAATTCTATAAAATAAATTAGAAAAATTAGCACTTATTCTTTCTTTTTCTCTCTCGGCGTACGTTAGGTGAATACTAACCTGCACCCATCAGAAAATGGGGGAAAGAGGAAGACTGAGGAAACTAGTAATTAGGACACCGATACTGGATTAAAAGATAGGGATGAACAAAGCAACAGAGCATGGCAAAGGAAAAGCTAAAGCTAATGATATAACTCAAGAGGATGAATTGGAGCGTGAAAGTGAGGAAAAATGGCCATATTTAGGGGAATATGCACTAAAACCAGTAACACCAGTGAGTTCTCACATGAAATTGGATAGGAAAGAGAATATAACTAGCAGATCTAAAAGTGCAATAGCTAATGGAGAGAGAGAAAGCTCAAGCTCTATGAAATCCAATGGAACAGTACATGCAGAGCAAAGTACTATTGCAAAGGAGAATAAAGCAGAAGTTCAGATGAAACCAGATAATCCAATGGTAGATAAGAGTAGATCATGGGCGGGTTTCAACAAGAGAATAAACTAGCTGCAAAAGGTATGAATCTCACTTATATACCGCCGATTATGAAAGAGGGAGAAACTGTAGTACAGCTGATGGAGGAAGATGTGATAGAGGAGAATTCGAAGTGGAGTAGAGCAGTGATACTATATATTGTGGGGAATGTACCTTCAATTGGAGCTATTGAGAGGTTTATAGCTAGTCAGTGGATGAATATACAAAAACCGAAGGTGCCATTCCACAATGATGGGTACTTCATAGTACTACTAAGTACAAATGAGGAGAAGACAAGAGTTCTAGAAAATGGACCTTATACAATGAACAGCAGGCCAGTTATTATGAAACCATAGGTGGAGGATTTTGATTTCAATGAAGAGGTGCTAAGGAACATACCTTTGTGGATTAAGCTTCCTAATTTTTTGCTTAATCAATGGAGTAATCAAGCACTTAGTAAGATAGGGAGTGGACCGGGGAAGCTAATCTATGCCAATTCATGCACAACAATAGCTGATAGAGTTTCATATGCTAGAATATTAGTGGAGATGGATGTTACGAGAATATTCCTAGAGAAGATCAAAGTACAGGACCCAAAAGGAAAGGTATTAGAATAGCAAGTGCAATATGATTAGAGACCTAAGTATTGTCAAACATGTTGTCGGTTAGGGCATAACTGCAAGGAACCAAAGGTAATGAGGAATAACATAATGGAGACTAAAACAGAAGTGAAGTAGAGGCAGGAATGGAGGAAAGTGAAAGTCATGGATCCCAAAGCAGATAAAATTGATGCACAACGAAGGTTCCTTGAACATATAGAGGAGATAGAGCAGAAACAAGTGAACAAAAAAGTGGATGATGCATAATGGCAAACAGTTAAGGGAAGATCAGCAGTGAAGAAACATACAGAAGCAATAAGAGGGGAACAAGTTGACATGGCAATACATTTAAAGCCCTGGTGGATACTGCACAGAAGATAGTCCAAATATCTGAGGCTCAAGATGATAGGGCCAGATCAAAGGGTGCAGAATGGGGAGGTGAGATAACTAAATTGTTATTGAAATAATGAATTTTGTAGCCTGGAATGTTAGGGGACTGAATATATTGTACAAATAAAAGGAGTTGAAATTTTTTTGTAAAATTAATAAGGTGGTATGGATAGCTATTATAGAACATAGAGTAAAAGAAGGGAAGGCTGAATTAGTTAAACAAAAGATTGTACAGAACTGGAGATGGGTAGATAACTATGAGGAGGCCTCGGGGGGAAGGATATGGATAACATAGGATCCTAACCAAGTAGATTTCAAGATGGAGAAGAAACATGACCAATTCATCTTAGGGAATGTGACAATGATACAGCAGCAGATTCACATCCATATTTGTGCAGTATATGGGAGAAATACAGTAGAGAAAAGGAAAAGATTATGGGAAAAGTTGATAGAAGAATTAATACAAATCAGGCAGCCATGCTTGGTTATGGGGGATTTTAATACAATATTAAGGGGGTGATGAAAGATACAGTGGGTGCCCTGTACAAGAGATGGAGACAAAAGATTTTAAACAGTTTATGCTAGATACTAAGTTGGCAGAAGTAAAGATAGTGGGAAGACAATATACTTGGACTAATAATCATGTCCATAGCCGGATAGACAGAGTATTAAACAATGCTGAGTGGATACAAAGATGGCCAAATATGGAGGGGGGTAGTTATAAATCCAGGATTTTCAAACCATTGCCCACTAAGTATAGTACTTGGTAGTAATAATCTAGATGGAGGGAGACTATTTAGGTTCATAAACTGCATGGAAAACTTGGCAGAATTTATCCAAGTAGTAAAGAATGGATGGAGGGCTAGATGTCAAGGGAAACAAATGAATAGTATGTGGTATAAGCTGAAGAGATTGAAGGTTAATCTAAAACAACTGAACAAAGATGAGTATGGTAGTATGGGTGGGAAAATACAGGAGGCAAGAGAGAAACTGGGAATAATTTAAAAATGTATGCAAAGCCCTGATATGAATGAAATGCATAAAGAGATGGAAAAGAAGACAATATTGGAGCTAGAGAAATGGTTACTAGTGGAGGAGAGTATAGTGAAACAGAAATCAATGGTACAATGGCTAAATTTGGGTGACTCTAATACTGCTTACTATCATGCTTGCTTGAAGCATAGACAGTCAAGAAATAACATTTGCAGACTTGTTGATAGAAGAGGTGATGTAATATAGAATCCAAAGAAGGTAGAAGAAGAGATTCTAATGTTCTATAGGGGATTTCTTGGAAGCTCAGCAGAACAGTTACCAATGATCAACTATGAGACAATGTAAAATGGGAAGGTTCTAAATAGAAGGCAACAACTCCATCTGATTAGCCAAGTTAGCAGGAATGAAGTAAAAGTGGCTCTATGGGGAATTGATGACAACTAGGCACCAGGTTGTGATGGTTACAATGCTTTCTTTTTCAAAAGAACTTGGGATATTGTAGGGGAGGAAATAACAAATGCAGTGCTAGAATTTTTCCATAGTGGTGACATGTGTAAAGCAATTAATTGCACAACAATCACACTCATACCAAAGGTACAGAATCCAACAAATATAAGAGAGTATAGACCTATCTCTTGTTGTACAGTTCTGTATAAGATCATTTCCAAGATTATTACTAGTAGAATGTAGGGTGTAATGGAATACTTGGTGGATAATTGCCAAGCAGCATTTGTGCCTGGGAGACTAATAACAGATAATATCCTAATGAGTCATGAGCTAGTGAAAGGGTATCATAGGAAGAATATCTCCCCAAGATGCATGCTTAAAATAGATATGCAGAAGGCATATGATTCTGTTGAGTGGAAATATATAGAGAAAGTACCGAGGGCACTGAATTTTCCTGAAAAGTTTGTAAAATGGATTATGGTATGTCTCAATACAGTGACATATTCTGTGCTTATAAATGGGAGGCCAACTGATCCATTTGAGGCCAAGAAGGGACTTAGACAGGGGGACCCAATGTCACCATTCCTCTTTGTCTTAGCCATGGAATATATCAGTAGATCATTGAAGAACATGAAGGAGAATAAGAGGTTCAAATATCATCCTAGATGTGCAAGGTTAAACCTTGTACAACTGGGGTTTGCAGATGACTTGCTTTTGTTTTGCAGGGGTGATATGGAGTCAATACATGCATTGCATGAACAGTTCCAACAATTCTCAGCAGCTTCTGGACTTATAGCAAATAAGAACAAACGTTGTATTTACTTTGGAGGGGTGAGTGAAGGAGTACAACAACAAATATTAAAGGCAGTTGGATACAAGAAGGGTGAATTTCCATTTAGATATCTTGGTGTTCCCTTAAGCACCAAGAGATTATCTATCATGCAATGTGAGCCTCTAATAGAAAAAATGTTACATAGAATTCAAAGTTGGACAACAAAATATTTGTCCTATGCATAGAGGGCGGTTTTGGTAAAGAGTGTCCTATTTGCTATTCAGACTTTTTGGGCACAAGTGTTCATATTGCCCAAGAAAGTGATTTAATTTGTAGAGACTATATGTAGAAGATTTCTGTGGACTGGGAATGCTGAACCTACCAGGAAAGAACTGATAGCCTGGAACAGGCTATGCCTACCAAAAATAGCATGGGGCTTGAACTTCATGGACATAGGAATATGGAATAAAGTAGCGATACGTAAGTTGTTATGGAACATCTATACAAGGAAAGAGAAGCTATGGGTGCATTGGGTACATACCTACAATATAAAAGGAAAGACTATGTGGGAGGAAAATGCAAAAAATGCTTCATGGGCTGTGCAGCAAGTCTTTCAAGCAAGGAAGCACTTTGATAATGCTGGATTAGAAGAAGAAAAGGTCAGATAAATGCAGAACTTCTCAATTAAGAAGATATACAAAATGCTGCAGGGAGAATGTCCAAATGTGATGTGGAAACGATTAGTGTGCAATAATCAAGGGCAACCAAAATGGACATTTATATTCAGGCTAGCCATCCAACAAAGACTAGCGACTAAAGATAGATTGATAAAATGGGTCATTAATGTTGAACCTAGCTGCCCATTGTGTAATAAAAAGAATGAAAATGTGGATCATTTATTCTTTGAATGTGAGGTAACAGGAATATGGGGTGGATTACTACAGTGGCAAGGCATCCAAATACTATCGAGAAACCGGCAGAATGTGATTGAGTGGATGGTGCAGAAGGCTAAGGGAAGAAGTGCAAGGGCTGAGATATGTCGAATGGCACTTGCAGCAGCAGTTTACTATTGCTGGCAAGAAAGGAATTGTGCAGTGTTTCAGAAGGAAAGAAGACCTGATAAAACAATACTGAGGCTGATAATTCAGGAAGTACATGTAAGAGCAACAAGGTCTCCAAAGTTGGCTAGAGTGATGAGTTCATTAGATTGGTACCCAGAAATATAGTGTGTTTCAAAATGATTGGAGATAGATGAAATGTAGAAGGAATTTGCTAGGTACTCATATTCTGGGGCACAATGTCCAGATATGGTGTATGCTAGAATGAAATTAGTCCTAAGTATAGTTATGAGTTGTAAATATTGCGGTTTACATGAATAAACTGATAATTTCCAAAAAAAATATAAAAAAATAATTCTATAACAAATCTCGTAGTTAAATCCAAGTTTTACTAAAACCCTAGGTTTAGATCTAACCCTTTGATTTTGCCTAAGTTCTAGTGTTCAATCTACCTAAAATACAAGTATTAAACTAGGGTTGAATGGAATAGACTTACCTCTTGATGCTAAGTGGAAACCTTCTCTTCAAAGCTCCCAAAATCGCATATGAGAGAGTGAAAAGTATCAAAAATGGGTTTAAACCCGTCTTTAATGAACCTCACTGGTTCAGTGATTTTCGCATCTGCAAAAAGGGGAGGTTCAAGCTGGGACAGCATCTTTGGTCTCAGGGCAGCATCTGCGGAATCGCATCTGCGGTCTCAGGGCCGCATCTGCAGTTTGGGAGCCGCATCTGCGGTTTCCTGGCTTGGCCTCTGGGGCCGCTTCTGCGATGAAAGGGCCGCATCTGCGGTCCAAGAACCGCAGATGCGGTTATGACAGAAACAACAATCCTTCAGCCCTTTTCCAAAATTTCCACTTCACTCGAGCCTCGTCCGATTAATGCTCGGGGTTCCCGAGCCCCTCCCCAACATACCGACAAGTCTGAAATCATGAGACGAACCTACTCGAACTTTTGGAACACCCGAAACAACGCTAAATCTAGGAAATCACCCCGCTAAAACCAAATGAATCAAACTTATGAACTTCAAGTTCTTAATTTTCCTCCAACGGGCCAAAACATCCTAAATCTACTCAGATTGACACCAAATTTTACGGGCAAGTTTTAAATGATATTTTGGACCTGTACCAGGCTTCGGAACCAAAATATGAGCCCGATACCTAGGAAATCAATGATTACTTGGTTTCTTTAAATCCTTAAAACTTCAAATTAACAATTTCTAATAAAAATTCATTACTCGGGCTAGGGAGCTCGGAATCCAATTCCGGACATACGCCCAGGTCCTATATTTTTCCACGGACCCTCTGGGACCGTCAGAACATGAGTCCAGGTCTGTTTTATAAAAATTTTGACCAAAGTCAAACTTAGTCTTTTAAGAAAATTCGAAGAACTCAAAGGGGCATATTTCACTCAAAACTCCTCCAGACCCCGAACTAACCGTCCCCACAAGTCATAAATTAGCCAAAGTAAGCACGGAAAGTTTTATACGGGGTTCGTAAAGGCAAAACGACCAGGCGGGTCGTTACATTCTCCACCTCTAAAACAAACATTCATCCTCGAACGGACATAGAAAAGTACCTGAACTGCTGCATAAATGGGGATATCTACTCTGCATGTCCTCCTCGGACTTCCAGGTCGCCTCCTCGGCTGGTTGGCCCCTCCACTGGACCTTTACCTCAGAAATCATCTTGGATATCAACTGGAGATCTTGCCTATCAATAATGGCAACTGGCTCTCCTCATAGCCCAAGCTCTCGTCCAGCTGAATAGTACTGAAGTCTAACACATGGGAATAGTCGGCATGATACTTTCAAAGCATCGACACATGAAAAACTGGATGAACTCCCAATAATCTGGGGGGTAACGCAAGCTCATTGGCAACCTCCCCACTCTCCTCAACACCTCAAAATGGCCTATAAATCTTCAGCTTAACTTGCCTTTCTTCCCGAAACTCATAATGCCCTTCATGGGCGAGACTTTCAAGAGAATCTTCTTGCCAACCATAAATGACACATCCCGTGCCTTCTGATCCGCATAACTCTTCTGCTTGGACTGAGCTGTGCAAAGCCTCTCCTGAATCAACTTCAGCTTATCCAAGGCATCCTGTACCAAGTCTGTATCGAACAACTTAGCCTCACCAGGCTTGAACCATCCGATAGGGGATCGACAATGGAGACCATATAGAGCCTCGTCCAGTGCTATCTCAATGCTGGACTGATAGCTGTTGTTCTATGGAAACTTTGTCAAGGGCAAGAACTGATCCCACTGCCCTCCAAAGTCAATCACACAAGCTCTAAGCATATCCTCTAAAATTTGAACTGTCCGCTCCGACTGCCCGTCGGTCTGAGGATGGAATGATGTTCTAAGCTCTACACGAGTCCCCAACTCACTCTGAATGGCTCTCCAGAAATAGGAAGTGAACTGAGGGCCCCTGTCTGATATAATGGAAACAGGCACACCGTGCAACCGGACTATCTCCCGAATGTAAATCTGAGCATACCTCTCCGCTGTATAAGTAGTCGCTACTGGAATGAAGTGAGCCGACTTGGTCAACCTGTCAACAATGACCCACACTAAATCGAACTTCCGCAAGGTCCCCGGCAACCCCACTACAAAATTCATGGTGATACGCTCCCATTTCCACTCCGGGATAGGCATCTGCTAAAGTAGGCCACCCGGCCTCTGGTGCTCATACTTGACCTGCTGGCAATTCAAATATTTAGCCACATACTCCACTATGTCTTTCTTCATCCTCCGCCACCAATAATGCTGCCTCAAGTCACGATACATCTTCGTAGCTCCTGGGTGAATAGAATAACATGAACTGTGTGCCTCCTCTAGGATCTTCTTCTTCAGACCATCAATATTAGGAACACATAGACGACCCCGGAGTCGCAAAACACCATCCTCGCCAATAGAAAATTCCTTGGAACCTCCATGAAGCATCGTCTCTATGAGGACTTCCAAATGTGGATCATCGAACTGTCTGGCCTTTATCTCCCGCATTAATGAAGACTGAGCAACCATACACGTAAGAACCTAGCTGGGCTCCGAAATATCCAATCTCACAAGCCCGTTAACCAAGGACTGAATGTCCAAAGCTAGTGGTTTCTCCACTGCTAGAATAAATACCAAGCTACTCATACTCTCCGCCTTTCTGCTTAAGGCATCCGCGACCACATTCGCCTTGCCCCGATGATAAAGAATGGTGATGTCATAATCCTTTAGTAACTCAAGCCACCTGCGCTACCTCAAATTAAGATCCCTCTACATGAATAAATGCTGCAAGATACTATGATCGGTGTAAACCTCACATGACACCCCATATACATAATGCCTCCATATCTTAAGAAAGTGAACAATCGTGACCAACTTTAGATCATGCACAGGATAATTCTTCTCATGAATCTTCAGCTGACGCGAAGCACATGCAATAACTCAACCCTCCTGCATCAACACACATCCCAAACTAACGCGTGAAGCGTCGCAATATACCATATACATCCCCGAGCCAAAAGATAATACAAGAACTGGTGTTGTAGTCAAGGCTGTCTTAAGCTTTTGGAAGCTTTCCTCACAATCATCGGACCAATAGAATAGAACACCCTTTTGGGTCAATCTAGTCAAAGGTGATGCAATAGATGAAAATCACTACACAAATCGTCGGTAATAACTTGCTGGTCCCAGGAAACTCCTGATCTCGGTCACTGAAGTAGGACGTCGTGTTGATACCTAATTTTTTCCTATGTATTTTTATACCCAAAATACTTTCAAAATAACATATATAAGTACACCAAAGGGTTTTGGCATTTTAATGATTTTTAAACCAACTTATTGCCTATTTTTATATCATAAAATCCGATAATTATTCCCAAAACTATTATTTTGGTGGGAAATTTATTTTTATTCTCATATTTATATCAAAGTGTAGCTAACATAATTTTTTTATATTTTTACAAATTCGTTTGGTATTTTTTAAAACTAAATTGCATATAATTGCAATACTAGCCTCTTTAAGATTTTATAGTATTTTATAATTATAAAATTGGTTTTAGTATTTTTAAATTAATATTTATATGTCATTAATTGATTCAGTACCTTTAATTTAATTTTAAAATCATTTCTATCATTTTATAAAAATAAAAGGGGAAAACTGGCTATTTAAGTTTTGGCCTCATTTCATTTCAATTATAACCCCAATTCCATTTCAGCTTTAGCCTAAAATCAACCTAATTTCAAACCCAATTAAACGACCCAATTTTCATTTTTAACCCGACCCCTAGACCCAATTCCTAAACCCGTCCGGACCTCCTTTAAATCCTGGCCGTTGATCATTTTGATCAACGGCCATAATCCATTCTTTCCTTTTTTAATTCACCCTTACCCCCAAAACCCTAATCATTTACCAAAGACAGCCACCCTCATCTCCCAAATCCTCTCTATCCCTCTCCAAAACCCTAGGTTTATTCCGCCTATTTTCGTCTCATCTCCACCGGAATCCATGGCAGCCTTGGCCAGGGATGGCTTATACCCACTCACCCTTGCCGTTAGACCTTGGTTGTTCAAGGTTTTGAAGGTTGACTTCGATGGTTCGCTTTTTAGATCCTCTCAGATCTGTAGTTCTATGGCCTCTCCGACTATGCTCCGGCGTATTCAAGCTCTAAAAGCCTGATTCTTGACCTTTCCGACTCGAGATCGGACCTGTTTCCAAGCCTTTCTCATCTCTAGGGTGTTTTCCAAGAACCTAAGCTATTCGAGGTTCCTTCTCTATTTGTTTGCCTAGATCTATGCTGAATCTATGCTATACTTTACATTTTAAATGATTTCCCAAGTTTTCCTTTTAAAATCGCTTGATTTCAATTTAGGGTTTCTTTGATTTTCATATGTTTCTTCTACTATGGTTTTCCTACCTTGTCTTCATGAGATCTTCTACTGTATTTGCATGACTGTCCTCTTATTATGATTCTCATGACCTTCTTCGATTGTGAAGTACGTGTCCTTTTCATGGTCTCTGCATTTATTTCGTTGTTATTTTTGCTCACTTACTTGCTTTCATCTCTAGACTTAACTGTTAGTGAAAGCCCTAAAATTTGGGGCTCATTCGATTTGGTGAGGCTACTTGTTACGTGGTTTGTTTGCTTTTATTTCTGAACGTATTTCATTTCAAAACCCTAGCTTGTTTGGATCTATTTGAATTCCTGAAGTGTTTTCCTCTACTGCTCGATTGAATTTCAAAGTTTTATTTTAAATTTTTCTGACCTCTTTACAAGGCCTTTTACCTGACCTTTGCATGCTAACTGATGATTCCCTCTTCTCTGAGATGACTACCTTGTTCCTATAGTCCTCTACTCACTAATTTTGAATGCATGACACTCCTCTTTGTTTTAAAATCTAGCCTCACATGCTTAGTGTTTGTACACTCTTTATAGGTTAAATTTCTTTCTCGAAATAACCTGTGATTATGGACTGATTTCAAATTTCTTTGTGGAATTGTGATTGCACTCTTGAATTGATTATTTCCTTTATTGTCTTGATTTCCCTTGTCTCTTGGACTTGTTTGAAATATTTTTCTTCCGACCCTTCTTTTTACTCAAGTTGATTGATTCCCTTACCTTGGTAATATTGATATTGGATTCTTATAGACCTTTCCTTGATTAGAGTCTGATGAACCTAGCCTCTATTACCTGCTACGCACCTGTACTATGCTTGAAATACTTCCTTATTAGTCATATTTAGCCTAAATGATTTCTTTCCTTATTAGCACTTGCATGTTACCGTTTAGTTTTAATTCCTTAATTAAAGGAAGTCTTTAATACTGATTTGATTGACACTTGTTCCCCTAATTACTGTTGAACCGCAATCCTTGCCTTATTTTTGCATGTTTCTCACACTATATATACTCTCCTCCCTTCTCTTTGAACACATACGAACCCAGAACACCATCTGAGTTCACAATTCACTTATACTCTCCCTCTTTCTGATACTTGCATTGCTGTGGACTATTTGCTTTCTTCTGCATTCTTTGCCTCTATACTAGTATGTCTCAATTGGTTTACATGCTTCAACAACAATGTGTTTAATTTTGCCCATTTGTTTCCCCTTTTCTTTACAGTTCAATATTTAAATAATGTGTACAATTATTTGTTTATTGTGAATTTGATACGTTATGAATTCCCTCACCCCTTACCCCTTTGCATGTGAGTTATTGTTCATGGCATAGCAACACTCCAATATTGTTGTCTATGATCCTTAACTGGGCTCTTTTAATCCCTAACTCAACCAATTCTCATTTCCTTTCCCCTTTTATGTGCTTGAGCCTTGGACTTGGGTCTGATAGTGTCCTAATCACTATCCAGACTTTGGTTTGACCTGCAAGGGTCTGCTCCTAATTTGTTTGACTAAACTTATGGTCAGGGGTGTGCCAGCATGTTTTGTGGCTAGGTATGACCACCACTTGTCATGTCCCCCTAATTCCTTTTCACTTTGCACTTATTCCTAGCTATAAGTTCTGCCCCTCTTTTGAAAGCCATGATTTGGGACCCCTGAGCTCCCTCTGAACTTGGATGCCTGAGAGCTGGCTTTTTCACACTGCACTGTTCCTAATTCTAATGGTATCTGGGGTGTAAGCAATTCCTAGGATCCTTGAGATTCCTTGGAACTTTGAAACACCCTGGATAATGAGAAGGCTTTGGAAATCTGGATCCCGGAGTCGGTTAAACACATGTTATTGGATATTAGGATTAAATTAGGCTGCTCGAATCTAGCTGTTGGCTTTTGATGTATTTTTATAGCCATTTTCTGATCTATAATAATTTGTATAAAAAAGAACTCGGGGAATATAGTAAAAAGGTGTGGGAGGGGTTTTACTTTCTTGCATCAATAAGGGTAGATATCATTCTTTAGGACTCTCTTTTTCTAGAAGTCCTTCCTATAGGTCTGTTTAACATCTCTGATTCAATCACATAGATACCATGCCTATAGGGTTTAACGTTTAATTATGCTGCAAGTCACCTAGAAATCCTGCCTATAGGGTTTAATGTTTAACTATACTGCAAATCACATAGAAAGCATGCGTATACGATTTAATGCTCATATTCTGTAACTAATGTATGTAGAGATCCTGCCTATAGGAATTCTAAGCTTTTCTGAAAATTCATGTATAGATATCATATCTATAGGGAAGGCATATTCATTAGGCAAACTGTAGGATTAATTAAAAACAGTCATCTCTTCATAAATTCTTTAACAGGTTCTGAAAAATCAAATGTAGATATCATGCCTATAGGATTTCGCATCAAATTCGTCTGATAATAATCTGTTAACTGGTCCTTAACGCCTTAATTCAGTAACGTTTTCAAAAGCCTTAATCTTTTTGATAAAACTCTCTCGAATCAGTGTACATTTGTCCTAAAAGTTGAGTTCTTCAAATCTGCATCTTTTCTGAAACGGTTTCTTTTCTAATATTCTGCCTAAGCATTTTCCAACTAAATTCTAGTCTTCCTGAACTCGTCTTTTAAAATACTTCTGCAGCTTACTCTTTTCCTCAGATAGTTCTATCTTTTCTCCGAAATTCTTTACAATTATTTCTGTATTTTATAACCGGACAGTTCGCTGATTTTCTTTAAAACTTATTTCTAAGCTAAGTCTGCAGTCTGTTCTTTCTTTCAAAAACTCTTCTACATTAGCCTATCTTCTGAAATCAGTACTTTTCTAAATAACTCACGTTGAATACCTTAATACCTGACAACTGTATCCGAGTTGCCTAATGCAGACTTTCTGCCTAAAACACATGTGTTGAACCAGTCCGTTCGCCGTTTAAATTTGATCTAAGACCAAACCGGTATTTGTTAAGGCATGCAAAACTAAATGATTGTTTGATTTCTGGGGTTAATTTGAGCCTTGTATGATTGTTTGTTCTCCCCTCTTACTTGCTACTTGTTT
>MU728355.1:52040-123854 GCA_026770625.1 Nicotiana glauca
CTGGTGCTGCAGGTGGTACAGGAATAACCTCTGGGACCTGCTCCATCTGCACTCTCTGCTCAGGAGTGCGGGCTGCGGGAGTTTGGGCCCCTCCCTCGGCCTGGGATGTGGTTGCAGCGAGGGGAAGCAACCCCGCCTGAGCCAAGGTAGTGTACATGCTCATAAACTGAGCCAGAGTCTCCTGGAGCGCTGGAGTAGTATTAGCTGTGGTAGGTGTACCAGGTGCCTGGGTTCCAACTGGATCTGCTGGTGGTTCCTCAGCAGCAGCTCGCGCAGGTGCTGTGGCTACACCTCGTGTGCGTCCTCAACCTCTACCCCGGCCCTGGCCTCTGACGGCGGCAACTGGGGGCGCGGGTGCCTGGTCCTCTCGTGTAGCACGTGTCCTCACCATCTGTGAGAGAACAGAAGAACGAAGTTTAGAATTGATGTCAAAATATCGCACGACAAGGAATTAAAAGGAACTGAAGATCTTTCCTAAAAAGTTACATAGCCTCTCGTAGATAAATACAGACGCCTCTGTACCGATCAGCGAGACTCTAATAAACCGGCCTGTGTCCTGTGACTCCTATGAACCTAGAGCTCTGATACCAACTTGTCACGACCCTAGTTCATCGATCGTGAATATGTCGTGATGGCACCTAGTCCCCTAGACCAGGTAAGACAAGTATTGCAGAAAAGATATAATAATTGCGGAAAAACCAATTAAAACTGAACATATAAAAAATAACAACTGAGTATAAGGCCGTTCGGCCTGTACAACTCTAAGAATATGCAGAAGTCTACAACCAAATCCCAAAACCCGAAAACTCATGGAAAAACACAAGCTAATAGAATTCTAGTAAGTACTCTAATCTCCAGAATAACTACATCAAAAGTATGATAGGATAACAACTCTACAACTAGAATAAGGAAGAAGACTCTTCGGTCTGCGGACGCTGCAGGTATACCTCGAAGTCTCCGTATGTCTCCTCGCCTCAAGGATAATGCGCCTGAGTAGAGGTACCTGTATGATCTGCATATGAAAAACATGCGCAGGAAGGATATGAGTACACTACAGCGGTACTCAGTAAGTGCCAAGCCTAACCTCGGTTGGATAGTGACGAGGAAAGGTCAGGGCCCTACTGAGGAAAAAATATAACAGTAGCAATAATTAACAATGTGGAAATATGACCAAATAATAAACGCAGCAATGTAGTAAGGCAAATCAACGAAACAATGATAACTACCAGGATAAAGCAGAAACACAGGGTAACCATAACTCAATCTCAAGCACCAATGAGGATCTCCCAGGATACCATCCTATAGCCCTCTCCTCAACTGTCCAATGGATCACCGGGGATACCGTCCCGTAATCTAACTCTCGTACCAGTATCAAAGAATCTCCCGGGATACCGTCTCGTAGTCCAATCATTTATGTGCATGGGATCTCCCGGGATACCATCCCGTAGTCCCAAAATAAAAGTGCAGGGGGATCTCTCGGGATACCGTCCTGTAGTCCCAAAATAAAAGTACAGGGGGATCTCCCGGGATACTGTCCCGTAGTTCCAAAATAAAAGCACAATCACAGCCAGAAACACATCAAGGGATAAGTATGAAAAAAATGGAGTAGCAGATAAATCTAGCCTAGCATGCTTCACGTAGTACAATTGAACAACTTAAGCAATTAGGCAATTATGCCAGCTAGACATGCTTTCCTAGTCTAGCACAAGTAATAAGCTTCAAGTAAGATAAGGAAAATAAGAAAGAAAGTTAAATATTAACAACTTAAGTAAAACCGTATTTTCATCAATCGGCTCGAGTACGCGCTCGTCACCTCGCGTACAAGACACTCAAATATCAAGAACAAATCCTAAGGGGAAAGGTCCCCCACACAAAGTTAGACAAGCCACTTACCTCGAACCGGCTCAATATCACTAGAAATCGCGCCTTTGCAACGAGTATCCGACTCCAAATGGCCCAAATCTATTCAATTCAATTAAACATCGTAAATAATATTGCAAACAACTGATTTCACTAATAAATTTAGGGCTAGGGCACGAAAATAGGTAAAATGACCAAAATTCCCCTCCAGCCAACATCTTGGAATCGAATAATTTTTATATTTTCAGAATCCTCGTATTCTCACGAGTCTAACCATTTAAAAATCTCCCAAATCGGAGGTCAAATGCCTCCTTAAAACCCCAAAGTTTGGTCTATGAACTTTTACCCCAAATTACCAAGTTTTTGATCCTAAATTCGAATTCAAATGATGTATTTAGCTATATAATGATGAAATATAAATGAAAAGGGATTAAAGAAACGTTACCCAATGATTTTCTCTTCAAAACCCACTAAAAATCGCCTTCTCCCGTGCTCTCAATCAATTTCTAAACTTATGAAATTAAACCCTCGAAATTTCTATTTCTGTCCAGACATTTCTGCTTCTGCGGACAAGGGACCGCTTCTGCGGTCCCGCATATGCGGTCAAAGTGCCGCTTCTACGGCTTCCACTTACCATTCCATTTTTCGCTTCTGCGGCTGCCTAGCCGCTTCTGCTGATAAATAACCGCTTCTGCGGATCCTGAGGGGGAACCAAATATCGCTTCTGCGATAATGGGGGCCGCTTCTACGGTCCTAAACCACCGAAGCGAAAATACCAGAAGAATAAAGACACCAGCTGCTGCAAACTTAGAGATTTTTCCCCGTTAACCAACCGAAATCACCCTGAGGCCCCCGGGACCTCAACCAAAAGTACCAACACCACGTAATACCTCATTCAAACTTGTACCAATCCTTAAAATACCTAAAACAACACCGGAAATCCCATTAAATCAAAGATTCGAGCATAAGAACTTTAAATTCCAAGAAAACACGCTTTCGATCAAAAACCTAACCAAACCTCGTTCGAATGACCTAAAATTTTGCACACACATCCCAAATGATATGACGGAGCTACAACAACTTCCGGAATCCAAATCCAGCCCTCGGATCAAAAACTCACTATCGGACCGGAAACTTCAAAAATTCAAACTTCGGCATTTCAAGCCTAAATGAGCTACGAACCTCCAAAATACATTCCGAATACGTTCCCAACTCCGAAATCACCTAACGGAGCTAACGGAACCATCGGATTTCCATTCCGAGGTTGTCTTCACACTATTCCGAATACGGACTATTTTTCAACTCTTAAGCTCTCATTTAGGGACTAAGTGTCCCAAAACACTCCGAATCCTAACACCGAACGTCCCGACAAACTAAAATAGCAGAAATGAATTTAGGGGAAGCAATTAATGGGAAATCGGAGTGTAAATTCTAAAAACGACCGGCCGGGTCGTTACATTATCACTACGAGATTTGAGAAAATGTTATCCTTTTTTCATGTAGTGTTTCATAAAAAATATCTAACGATTATCTATAATTATCTAGAAGATTTAAATTTTAAGTTTATTTACATATAATTCAAATAACTCGCATATTTAACATGGTTAATGTACAATATCAAAATGGAGTCATACTAGAAAGAAAATCACTGGCTAAAAAATTTTTAAATTTTAGATAGCCGACTAAAATGAGCTCTGAATTAAGGATAATATTTCCACTTATATTGTTATAAAAATAATTATTATTGAAACATAAAGTTTTAGAAACTATAAATTTAAAATAGAAATAATTTTAGAATATATCAACATACCAAACAAGAGTTCAAGCAGTAGTAAAAGAGTCAAGTGTATCCAAAGAGTCCCTCATAGGCTCAACCTTTGATTGTTACTTTTGCCATAAATGTGAGTTATTATTTTGCTTCCTGATTATTTTTTGGATCCAATGGTACTGACGAGAATGATAATAAAAAAAAGAATTATAACTAGGAGATTTTAAAAAAAATATTTAATTATTTTTATGTAGTGCTTCTTAATTAATATCTAATGATTATCTTTATTTATGGAAAAGGTTTAAATTTTAAGATTTTTTTTATGTATAACCCAAATAACTCAACTAGTAAGAAAAAATAACGCTAACTTTTCCGATTTTTTCCCCAACACAGGATCAGCTCACCCTGCACGTCACTTTCCCCTCTTTGTTTGCTCAACCCACAATTTTTCAAACCCACTTTTCTTTGTATTTTATCAGAGGATCACTTACAGTTCTCTATAGCATCAAACCTTGTGTTCCTCTCTACAACTTAGAGTTTCATTCTATTCTTCTCAATGTAAGCTCTAAACTTGTATTCCTATTATGATATTGGGTACTTTTTATTTTTATTTTTTATATTCCAATTATCTCTGTTTTTTAGTTATTGGTTCTTCTTCTAATTACATGTTCTACAATTTTACAATTATATGTAAATTTGTAAGAACATTCGCCATAGAAACTTGAATTGGCGGAAGAGAAAAGTAAGTGACGATGGGGTTATAGAACTCTTATTGGTGTAGTTGTCTTTTGCAATTCAATAAGAATTACTATTAAAAAGAATGATTGATTTCTTAAACAAATCTTCTGAGATAAAGGTGCAATTTACTCCATTTTTTAATAGGAAAGTAACTTACATTGCTGATGAATGTTAGGAGTTTCTTTTTTATTTTTTATTTTTATTGAATATTGTTCGTTATATGTCAACTATATGAATTCTCTTGTAGATTTAAGAATTATGTTAGCAGAGAACTTGAAGTAAATGATAACTTCATTTGCGTGCTATGTGCTATCAGATGTTGAAACAATTAGAAAATCACGTCTTAGACCTAGTGATTATATCCCGCGATGTACTCTTCATTAATAAATTAGCTCATGAATTATGTTTAAGAATCTGGTATTACATCTGATTGTCTCTCATGATTTTATCACTTCATGTACATATGTGTGCTTCTTCTACATAGATATTATATTATTAGAATTAATGGATCTCACCTCTAATATGAGATCATTAGGTCTTTGATTCTTGGTCCAGGCTCCTAATGGAAAATAGACTTAGTTTATCTCTCATGACTTTTAAAAGCAATCTAGACGTTGACGCCTTTTGGTTAAGTGATTGTTAATTGGCAATTTATGATTTCTGTATTATATGCTATGTGCATTCGTATATGCCTGTATTTCTATTGATGTTTTGTCTTAAGTGTTTTATTCATTCGCTTTTAACGGATGAGTCTGCAACGAACATACCTCCATGTTTGTGTGTTCAAGCTCATAAACTGAATATGTTTGCGCATTTGATCTCCTAGATATATATGATTTAAGTCGAAAATAAATTGCCTGTCTAATTATTTTGAGAATCTTGCTTAAAATTTTACAGTTGGCTATCTGGGATGATTTCTAATTTATTTTAATGTGCAAATATATTTGATTAGATACCATCTATAAGATCAACAAGACTTTCTATTATTATTTATAAAAATAAGAAGACTAATATATCATGTGAGAGTTGTTGTTATATAGTCATCTAGATAACATGCCCTTAAGTTGTCCATGTAATGAGGTTTTATTTTCTGTCAATAAGATTTGAATCACTGTTTTTTTTCCCCTTCTTGGCTGGGTTTAAGTTATTAAGAACATGAACACCTTGAGATCATGTTCCTAGATATCTCTAAGAACTCGATATACATACAAAACTAGTAGAATATGTGGTTGCCTGATACATATATTATGTGCAATTTTGTGTATTTTACAGTTGGTAAAAGCTTGCAGGATCTCAAGTATTGAAACAAGATATTGGAATACAGAGTTCAATTGGGTTCAACTGGCAGCTTAGAAACTTATTCAGTTTCTTAGTCATTTTAACATATACTCATCCTTTATTATTAAAATAATAAGGTTGTTACTTGGATTATAGGCTAGTGAAATGATTGAGAAATTATTCAAATGGATTATAAAAATAATTTTTGAAAGTAGATTGACTAATATTAGTAAAGGTGAGTAATTTTTTTTGTTCTCTTATGTTTTTTTCTTGTTCATTACTATACTAATATTTTTTGGTTGAATATATATGTATGTTAATTTTGTGCATGTACCAGATTATGGCACCTGAAAAGCAATTAATGGATGAAACTTATTCATGATCGACTTGATAACACTTATATACTTGGAGTGGAGAACTTTCTGGATTATGCTTTTAAAAGATTAGGAGAAATATGCGAAATACGTTGTCCATGCTTCAAATGTTGTAATGTAATTTCAGGAACACGTGAGATGGTTAGGTCACATTTAATCGTACACGGAATAATTCAAAATTATACCCTTTGATATCACCACGGGGAGAGGTTAGGTGAGTCCTCTTCAGATTATGAATTTGTAGATGATAATTTCTGTAATAGCCCAGCAGTTTAAGGGTGAACTCTTAAGTTATTTTTTATACATTATAATTTCTCATTAAGTTCTTATAGAGTTCTTAGTAATTATTTACTTTATATGAGGATGTATAAATGTATATCTACATTTAGTAATAATACTTATGTATTGAAAGATATAATATATGAGATTATTAAGTACTAATTAGGTAACTATGGACCAAACTCATATTACATATCGGTCAAAATATCATGGTATAGCCAGTTTTCATACTGGTCAACCAAAAACAGCCAGCGTTTACCAAGTCAATGAAAAATAGCCACTATTTTGCTGCAACAGGGACAAGTCCCGTATAATTTACGGGAGTTCTGGTGCATTTGTGTACGAACTCCAGCATATTATGCTGGACCGGTATACTTTGCTAACTCCTGTAAAATTTGCGGGAGACTGGAGCACCAGTGCTCTAAACTCCAGTATATTATACTGGATATTTATACTTACTGGAACTCCCGTAAAATATGCGGGAGTTCCAGCATAATTATGCTTGAACTCCCGTAAAATTTGCGAGAGTTCCAGCATAGTTATCCTGGAACTTCCGTAAAATATGTGGGAGTTCAAGCATACTTATGCTGGAACTTTCGTAAAATTTGCGGGCGTATTTTCCGGATTTTGAATAGTGTTTTCGCTCAGATTTCTCTTTACATAAAAAGTGGTTAAATTTCGATGACATTTGAAACTTGGCTATTTTTCAATGACCAGTGGTAAATCTGGCTATTTTTAAATTTCTCACTACATATCGTGGTTAAGCAATTAAGTGATTTAGGAGGGAGAAATTCAAAAATAGCCAGATTTACTACTGGTCGTTGAAAAATAGCCAGGTTTCAAAAGTCATCGAAATTTAGCCACTTTAAATCTGAGCGAAAACACTGCTCAAAATTCGGAAAAATACGCCCGCAAATTTTACTGGAGTTCCAGCATAGTAAATTTTATGGGAGTTCCAGGATAACTATGCTGGAACTCCCGCAAATTTTACGGGAGTTCAAGCATAATTATGCTGGAACTCCTGCAAATTTTACGGGAGTTCCAGCAAGTATAATTGTCCAGTATAATATACTGGAGTTTGGAGCACTGGTGCTCCAGTCTCCCGCAAATTTTACAGGAGTTAGCAAAGTATACCGGTCCAGCATAATATGCTGGAGTTCGTACACAAATGCACCAGAACTCCCGTATATTATACTGGACCGGTCCCTGTTGCAGCAAAATAGTGGCTATTTTTCATTGACTTGGTAAACGCTGGCTATTTTTTATTTATCAATGTGAAAATTGGCTATACCATGATATTTTAAAGATTTAGGAGGATATAATGGAGAAAAGTGGGCCAAGCCCATTCATTGCTATTTCCTCGCGTAACCAAGGGTGTAATTAGAATGAATTGGAATTTTGGTGATACAAGGAAAAAAAAAAAAAAAGAACTCACACAAAGGAAAGAAACCGAGAACCGACGACGGCACTCTTCACATTGAGATTAAGATGCCAATTGATATGATTTTTGTACCCATTCGTTATTCTAAGTGATCTTTCGGAAAGAAGCAATTTTAGCTACTTCGAATTGTACGAAAAGAAAAGGAAAAAAAAAAAAGAAGCTAAGAGGCATCAGTTTTTGCTACGACTTTGATAGCTACGATCTACAGGTTTCAAGGTATTTTCTTTACCATTGAATTGCTACCCATGGATCATGAGTTATTCATAAACATAAATTACGCATATAGTATCTATTAAGATTGTGATATTGAGATATGCTTTTACCTTCACGTTTATAATTTAAAGCATAGAGTGTTGAGGTTTAGCTTTAATCCTGAAAGTTAGGAATATTGAGATTCGACTCCGACTAGCATTATTGATATTGTAATTAATAGTTTGGATAGATTGAGGCGATTGGAGGCCGTTTGGGAAATTTTCCGTTAACGAGGTAAGTGAGACTTAGCTTTGATGCTTGTTTTTTCCAAAACCCATTTTCAAAGTATTTTTTTTATCTGCCTGGTCCATGTGTTGGGACAACCGTGCGCTTGGCAGAATCGGTGGTCGTTGACTAGCCACAAATATATATTATTTTGTAAAAAAAAAAGAAGCTAAAATTATTTAATGAGTGATTTATGATGTGGTGTGATGTGGCGTAGCCTCGTGCTATGGTGTTAGGGCATAACAAATTATTTCTTCGCTGCCATAACATAAATTTGGGGCATTGTGTATGCCGCCGTTATAGATTTGGGGCATTGTGTATGTCGCCGTTATAGATTTGGGGCACTGTGTATGCCGCCGTTATCAATTTGGGGCATTGTGTATGCCGCCGTAGTAGATTTGGAGCATTGTGTATGCTGTTGTGGACTAGTTGGGGTGTTTGGTTAATTTCCTACACTGCTATTAATGACAAGTCCTTAGTATAGATTGTGTTGTGATATACATAGTGTTGTTGTTGAATAATTGTTTGTACCTTATAGAATAATTATATGGTAAAAGAATTTTTGTGCATATTATTTCCGTGCTCTTTGTGTGTTTATATTTTCTAACACTTGTTCCGGAGGTATTCAGAGTGGCGGGTCGAGGATCTTATTGGGTTATATTTATGTATAGCTCACTCCTTACATGCATGTCCATGCATATATTGTTGCTGAGAATGAAGCTAGTGGCTAAGGAGTTCGCTAGAGTTGATTCAGTTATCGAGGTGAGCTGCCGCATTGTTCGTGGAGGCTGCGAAAAGAGTCTTAATTATTTATTCATACGATGTCTTTTGTAATTCTCTTAGATGCTCCTTGGTCTAGTATGGGACTTGGGATAGAATTTCATTGTAATGTTTTAAGATATTAATTGTTCGTAATAGTTATCAGATTATTTGGATACTTATTTAGTTAATCAAATGGTGCAAATTAATGGCTAAGGTATGAAGGTATGGTTCGCTTAGTGGGTGGTGTTATCTGGGTGCCAGTCACGTCTAGAGGGTATTTTAGGACGTGACAATATCATTAAAGAGGATGATGGTGAGGATGAAGTACATGGAATTTTAAGAAATTTATATCCCACTTTTGAAGGAGACAATATGAACAATGATGGTGATGGACTGTTTGAGGAGGAACCAAATAGTGAAGCAAAAAAATTCTATAGGATCTTAAAGGATTTTGAGCAACCACTGTATCAAGATTCAAAAGTTTCTAAACTTTCTACTTTGGTAAAGTTGCTTCATATTAAAAGTATTAGTAATTGGAGTAATGCATCATTTACAATGTTGTTGAAGCTCTTGAAATAAGATTTATTACCGGATGGATTAAACTTTCCAGATTCATATTACGAAGCAAAGAAGGTAATTCGGCACCTTGGGCTTTCTTATAAGAAGTTTGATGCATGTGAGAATGATTGTATGTTATATTGGAAGGATGATAAGTCTCTTGAGTCTTGCAAAGTTTGTGGTGCATCTATATGGAAGGAGGATAAACGTAGTGTGAAACCAAATTTAAAAGTGGAAAAAAGATACCATATAGGATTTTACGTTATTTTCCTTTGAAGCCACTTCAAAGATTATTGTCCTAGAAAATATCTTCTCTGATGAGATGGCATCATGACAAAAGAGTTGATGTTGGAATAATGAGGCACCCAGTTGATTCAATAGCGTGGAAAACATTTGATGAACTTCATGAATATTGTTGCCCAAGTGAAGGTTAGTTTTGAAGATTGACAAAGAAAGCTCAGGATGAACCAGGTTCATCCCTCAGGTGCACAAAAACGGGCAGATTCGAGCATGTGGGATGTACGTGAAGGAGATAAGCTTAACTTGGTGTATTTAATATCTCTTGATCGAAAATGTTGCATAATTGATAAGGAAAAGGACTCCTTACTCAAAGAAAACATTATCCAAGATAGGGAAGGAGTTAGAAGTTGAGATTAACTAAAACTCTTCAACCAAGGAAGAGTTGCATCATAACTCTAGTTATTTCTTCATCTACTAACTCTATAAATTGCAGGATTTTCTGATATTACAGTGCTGCATAAAAATGCAGAAGTTAAACCTGAATTGAAAGAAAAATAGCAAGGCTTTTTGCAAGCAGTTCGTGTATGATTCAAGTGTGCAAACCTAAAGCTACATGAACCAGACTGAAGAACCAGCTCCATAAAGAGTTTTATGTTTCTTTCTTTATTTCTAGTTCAATTGTAGTAGGTGATTTTTACACCTTTCAGCTTATTTAGCAGCAATTGTATTAGGTACTTAGAGTGTTCAAGTTAGAGTTAACTTGAAGTTGTCGCAACGGTTGAGGTCGTGTGCCACAATGGGATTAGAGTTAATCCTTAAGTTTACAAAGGGTTTTTGTAAATGCTGTTTTGGCTCAGTGATTTTAGTGGAAGTTTGGAAAAATCCAACTGAGTAGTAAGTCGTGATTTTTTTTACCTTTTGAGCAAGGTGTTTTCCACGTAAAAATCTCTGTGTTCTTTATTTTCTGTATTTATTATTTCGCAAACAACAGTAGTTGGAACACCTAGAAGAACCATGTCCTTTTATAGTTTAGATAAGCGAAAATTGGGTACCACACAAATCATCCCTTCCTCTTGTGTGGTATTAACGTTTAGAACATCAATTGGTATCAAAGCAGGTTATCCTTGAAGAGGCTAACACCTTAGGAACAGATCAAGATTAGTGCACCGCCTGGAAACCTGGAAGGGCAATCCACTGATAGACCTCGACACTTTAATATCCAATACTACTCTTGGTGGAAAAATATGATAAGAGATTACATCATCGGAGAAGACTATCAGCTATGGGGACATTGTCACTGATGGTCCCCTGACTACCATGAAGAAGAATGCTGAAAGAGTAGATGTGCCAAAAACAAGAGCTGACCGCAATACTGAGGACTTGAGGAAGTGGGAAAAGAATACAAAGGCCAAGAAATGGCTTATTTGTTGACTTGGTCTAGACGAGTACAGTGGAATTCAAAGTTGTACCACTGTTAAGGAAATCTCGGACACTTTGCAAGTGACTCATGAAGGAACATCTCAAGTGAAGAGGTCTATAGAACACTGTTGTATTCTCAATATGAGAATTTCACCATGAAGGAAGGGGAAACTATTCAAGAGATGTATACAAGGTTCACCACACTGACAAATGAACTTAAGTCTCTTGGAAGGGTTATTCTTGAAGAAGACAAAGTTGAGAAGATTTTGACAAGGGTTCTGCCAGTTTTTTGGGAAAGCAAAATCACCGCTATTCAGGAATCAAAAAGCATTTCGACTCTTAAGTTGGATGAGCTAATTGGAAATCTCCCTGCCTATGAAATTAGAAGGCAAACCATGAAGATGGATGCACCCAAGAAGGAAAGGAGCATGCCATTCAGAATCACTGAAGGTGCTGATCTAGAGGAGGATGAAATAACCATGATCACAAAGGATTTCAAGAAGTACCTAATGAGAGGAAATGGTCCTTCAAGAAGTGGAAGCTACAACAAACCAAAGGTTCCGAAAAAACAAACCCCTGAGGGTTGTTACAAGTGTGGGAGGAATGATCACCACATAAAAAACTGCCCTTAATGGGAAATTGAATGGAAGAAGGAAAGAGCTGAATGGAGGAACAAGAAGAAGGAACAGGTTCAACCTAAGAAGAACAAAGGATCAAAAAAGGCTATGGTTACTGCCTGGGGAGAGAGCTTAGATGAGGACTCAGCGGGTGAAGATGGAGATGAACAAACACTTATGGCAGTTGGAGAATCCGATGAGGAATCTGAGGTAAGTATAATTCATCTCAAAGACAATATTAAATTTTTGTCTAAAGAAAGGCTATATGAGTTACTCCTGGATTTCATTGATGAATATGAGGATCTAAACAATGAAAAGAAATAATTGTCTAAGGAGTGTGTGATTTTGAAAGCTAAGTGCAAAAATCTGGAAATTGGAGCTAGTGAAAGTGAAAGTAAAAATGTTGAATTAAAGAACCAGGTTCATGAACTTGACACCACTGTCCTAGAGATTAGATCTGAAAATCTAAAATTGAAATTAGCAGCTGGTAAAAAGAAAGCTGATCACACACAACTCACTTTAGAAGATAATGTAGTAAAAATAAAAGATGAGTTATATAAAAGAGATAAGCAGATAAGAATCCTTAAGAAGGATCTAAACAAGGTAAAGCACGAGCTAGACAGAACCTGTAAATGGAATAGGTCCTCCAATGCACTTTCATGGCTACACGAATACCATAGTAGCAACCAGAGAGGACTTGGCTACAGGACCCCTGCACCTAAGTGAGATCCCAAAAGCAAGTACCTCACACTTCCTGAGAACAAAATTTGCATACACTGTGGTAAAACTAGTCACTATAAAAGTGAATGTATTGCAAAACAAAAGGCTAGTCAAAAGAATAAAGAATTTGTTCAAGGGAAAAATAGGCTGCCAGGTTGGGCTAAAAAGAATTTAATTTACCCTTTTGCCTATAGAAAGGGACCTAAACTAGTTTGGGTTCCTAAGACTAACCACTGATTTCCTTTCGTGGGTCCAAGTGAAGGGGAGCAGCCAAATATGGTACATGGATAGTGGTTGTTTAAAGCATATGACAGGAAGCAAGAACCAGTTACTTTCACTTGAGGACCTGAAAGGAGGTAATGTCTCCTTTGAAAATGGAAAGAAAGGTGAGATCATTAGGGTTGGAAAGGTAGGTAAGGCTGATTCTCACTCTATTGAGAATGTCTACTTGATACATGGCCTAAGTACAGTCTAATCAGTGTATCACAATTATGTGATAAAGGTAACTTGGTAGCATTCGCCACTACCAAATATTTTGTGATTAATCTTACCATTGACAAGATTGTTTTGCAGGGAAAAAGAGTAAGCAATACATACATTATAGATTTGTCCACACTTTCATAAAATGAACTCACTTGCTTAAGTGTGTTGGAAAATGATCCCCTCCTTGGCACAAGAGACTTGGACATGCAAGTCTGATTCCACTCAACAAATTAGTCTCCAAGGATCTGGTGGTAGGGCTGCCTAACATCAAGTTCAAAGAAGACAAAGTTTGTGAGGCTTGTGCAAGGGGGAAGCAATTAAGATCCTCTATTAAATGCAAGAAAGTGGTAAGCACCACCAAAACGATGGAACTGGTCTATACGGATCTATGTGGTCCAGTGAGAACATTAAGCAGATGTGGTAAAAGATATGTGATGGTGCTTGTTGATTATTACTCTAGGTTTACTTGGACATTGTTTTTAACATCTAAAGATGAAGCATTTGACATGTTTACTTCTTTTGTTAGAAAAACACAGAAACAACTAGGTAATCAACTTGCATCAATTAGGTCTGATCATGGAACTGAATTTGAAAATGTTAAGCTTGCTGAATTTTTGCATGCTAGATCATAAATAGTTGCATGACTAGACCTCTTGTTAAGAAGGTTCCCTATGAGTCACTTAAAGGGAGAAAGCTAAATATATCCCATCTTAGGGCATTTATATGCAAGTGCTTTGTGCACAATAATGGCAAAAACTCACTAGGTAAGTATAATCCCAGAAGTGATGAGGGAGTACTCTTGGGATATTCTTCATATAGTAAAGCTTATAAGATATACAATAAAAGAACTATGTGTGTAGAAAAAAAAAATATATATGTTATTTAAAACTAACATTCTTTCTGAGAAGCAGGAACACGATAATGAAGAGATTAGGATGATAAGAAATTCAAATGGTAAAACCACAGTCCAGTCTGAAGATGCATCACAAGAAGGAACATGTGATGGAACATGTCCTTCCACCCAAGGCAACATGATAGGGGAAACTGATCCTCAAACCTCGAGGGAACCTGTCCATGAACCTATTCCTCACTAACAAAATCAGGAAGGAGCGTCTAAAGAAATTGACACTCCTATTGCAACATCCACGAAATTGGATATAGATGAACCTGGTTCATTTGTTGATCAAAAGTTGTATAGGGGAATGAATTGTTATCTTTTGTATCTTACTGCTAGCAGACCTGATATTCTTTTCAGTATAGGTCTTTGTGCTCAATTTTAGGCAAATCCAAAGAAGTCCCACTTGACTGCTGTCACGAGAATATTGAGATACTTGAAAGGCACCACTGACCATTGCCTTTGGTATCCAAAAGGTAGTAAGTTTAACCTAGTGGGATATGCTGATGCTGATTATGCAGGTTTCCTTATGGATAGGAAGAGCACCTCAGGTATGCCACACTTCCTTGATTCATGTCTTGTGCCATGGGCTACCAAAAAGTAAAATTCAGTGGCCTTATCTACTGCCGAAGCGGAGTATGTTGTTGCTACTTAATGTTGTGCTCAATTGCTGTAGATCAAACAAAAATTAGTGAACTTTGGAATTGATGTTGGTTGCATCTCTATTTTTTGTGATAACACTAGTGCTATTAGTATGACAAAGAAACCAGTTCATCATAATAGAGCTAAGCACATAGATGTTAGGCACTATTTTTTTGAGGGACAATTATGAGAAAGGCTTGATCAGTGTGGAGTTTTGTGCTACTGACAAGAAAATTGCTGACATCTTCACAAAAGCCTTAAGTACATATCACTTTAAGAGGAACAAGCTGGAATTAGGGATGATTAAGATCACCTAAAAGAACCAGTTCAAGGTTAAACGAAAAAAAATGGAAAAATTTGGTTAGAAAGTCTGTAAATTGTGTATAATTAGATTAAATCTTGCTCAGTATCATACTTTCCATAGTATACTCTTGTGCCATGTGCTAAAATGACTCATTAATCTCTAATGATATTTTCTCTATTTTGGCAAATTTAGACTTACACAAGAGAATTTTCAGTGAAGAACCTGGTTCATCAAGATAACATGATATGTTTTCTACACTCTGCACAATTTAAAATAACTATATTTGGATCATGAGCAGAATCCTACCAATACCAAACTCCTTTTGGACTTATCCGTTACAAGTGAACCAATCCTGTTCAAAAGAGTCCCAACCGAATAGAAGTACCTAGATTCTAGGGATACACTCCAACTTCTCTTCAAAACTGAATTTCAGTTTGATTAAACTTCTAAGAGTCTAAAAAGCTGTAGTTACCCCATAAATTATTCCTCTGTATATTGATTAGCTTTAGTGTATTTTTTACTTCATCTATCTCAAGCCGTCAAAAACTCCCATTTTTTCCATCTTTCAAACACAATCTATTTCTCTTCTTTTCCATACCCTAGACCAAATATGCCGAACACCTTTGAAAATCCTTCATCACTACCACATGAAACCACTTTCATACCTTCAACCACACCAATCTCTAAGAAGAGTAGAGTAAAGATGATGACTCGTAAGATTGCCGCTGAAGGAGAGCAGATCAAGAAAATAAACAAGCATTTGAAAGTATGTAGGGAAGAAGAATCCTAGAAATTTGAAAATTCATTTAAGTCTGCTACTAAGGGGGAAAAGATTAGTTCTTCCAAAATTGAATATGTATCTTCTGATTCTAAGGTTTCTCCTGAAACAATTTAGAATAGATTTGTAGGATCTATAGCAGGTGTTGAGACTACAGAATCTGGAGAAGTTGGTGGTAAAAATGAAAAAAAGGAGAGCAAGGGTGCTAGGAGTACTGTGAGGGGAAAGGGGATAAAAGTGGCTGATTTTTCACCCACTCCTGTCGGTCTAACAAAAAAAAATTGGTGCAATGGTTATTTGGGGAGAGGAATTTACTGAAATAGAAGAGAGTATGAGCAAAACAAGGGGAAGTGGGTCTTGTGAAGCTGCTGAGGGGTTGGTTCAACTTGGAAAAATATAAACGAACCTGTTCCATATGAATAGAAAAATCTCATAGACCTACTGATAAGGTTATCAATGGCACCAAAACTCATGCCATTCCCTATGGTTTCGCACTCGCAACTGTGCTTGCGCATTCAAGGCACCTATAAAGAAGTAGGAGGTTAGTACAAGAAATGATCATTTTATGGTTAATACTCTGCTTGCTTGTGATTATGAAGTCAATGTCATTCCTAATGAACCTGGTTCATCTAAAACGACACATATCAATAGCAAAGTCAGAGTTAGGCAAATGATGTTGAGATAGCAAGGCTGAAGACACGATTGGTTGAGGAATAATCTAAGAGAGATGTTCTCAGAACTAAACTTGCAAGGGAAAAAGAGAGGAATGATGGAATTCTTTAAGACATGCTGAAACTTCTCCAAGTAAATAATCCAGCCCTTACCTCTTCCAAGCCCTAAATCCTAGCCTAGTGTAGATCAACCAGTGAGCCAATTCGAGTCTTATTATTTCTTTTGCTTATATTTTCAGTATTTTTATTTCTTCTTATGCGTTGTGGTAGAATCTTATTAAGTATCAATGAAATTCACTGTCTTTTGCTCTAACTATTTGTTTATATTTCTTTGATGGTTGAAATTTTTAGTTTGATCTATGATGATTAATCCATGTTTGCATTTGAAGTAGTCCCAGTTGCCATGAGTAAGCTTTAAAATCTGGTTATCTCACATTTTTATGCAACTTTTTGATGATATCAAAAGGGGAAAAAAGGTTGTGCTTTAAACAAGTGATGTTTACACTTTGAACAGTGATGTTTATAACCTAATGTACCTGGTCCTTAATGATAGGTGATAAAAAGAAAAATATTTCTAACATTGTGTTGATGTTGAGCTAAGTTGAAACAGGGCCTAAGCTTATGAAAAACACTGAGTTTGTCATCATCAAAAAGGGGGAATTTGTTGCCCAAGTGAAGGTTAGTTTTGAAGATCGACAAAGGAAGCTCAGGATGAACTAGGTCCATCCTGCTGGTCCATCCCTCAACTGCACAAAAATGGGCAGATTCGAGCATATGAGATGCACGTGAAGGAGATAAGCTTAACCTGGTGTATTTAATATCTCCTGATTGAAAATGTTGCATAATTGATAAGGAAAAGGACTCCTTACTCAAAGAAAACATTATCCAAGATAGGGAAGGAGTTAGAAGTTACGATCAGCTAGAACTCTTCAACCAAGGAAGAGTTGTATCAGAACTCTAGTTATTTCTTCATCAACTAACTCTATAAATTGCAGGATGTTCTCACATTAAAGTGTTGCACAAAATGTAGAAGTTAAACATGAATTGAGAGCAAAATAGCAAGGCTTTTTGCAAGCAGTTCGTGTGTGATTCAAGTGTGCAAACCTAAAGCGACATGAGCCAGACTGAAGAACCAGCTCCATATAGAGTTTTATGTGTCTTTCTTTATTTCTAGTTCAATTGTAATAGGTGATTTTACATTGTACATCTCATCTTATTTAGAAGTAATTGTATTAGGTACTTAGAGTGTTCAAGTTAGAGTTAACTTGAAGTTGTCACAACAGTTGAGGCTGTATGCCACAATGGGATTAGATTTAATCCTTAGGTTTACAAAGGGTTTTTGTAAATGCTGTTTTGGCTCATGATTTTAGTGGAAGTTTGGGAAAATCCTACTAAGTAGTAGGTCGTGGTTTTTTCTCCTTTTGAGCTAGGTGCTTTCCACGTAAAAATATTCGTGTTCTTTATTTTTTGTATTTATTATTCCGCAAATAGCAGTAGTTGGAACACCTAGAAGAACCAGGTCCTTCTATAGTTCAGATAAGCGAAAATTGGGTACCACACAAATCATCCCCCCTCTTGTGTGGTATTAACGTTTAGAACATCAAATCTTTTGCATCCGGGCCACGTAATATTCGACTCGGACTTGCTAGCGATTGTTTTCAACCATTTGGAAATTCCAAAACCCCGTATAGCATTTGGTTTGTGGTACTTATTCCTTATAATTTACCACCTTAGCTATGTATGAAGAAAGAAATTTTCATTTCGTCGATGATTATTCCTGGTCCTGAGAGTCCTGGAGACACTATAGATGTTTATCTCCGGCCTTTGATAGATGAATTAAAAGAATTATGGTAATCTGGAGTGGAGACCTTTGATGCATCCACTAAACAAAACTTTATTTTACATGCATCTTTATTATAAACCATTAATGACTTTCCAGCATATGAAAATTTGTCTGGATTGATTACAAAGGAAAAACTAGCGTGCCCATGTTCTAATAAATAAACTCACTCAATAAGGTTACAAAATTGTAAAAAACAATGCTATAAGGGTCATAGGCGCTTTCTTCCTCTTAATCACAAATGGAGGAATGATAAAGAGTCATTTGCTGGAAGTAAGGAATGAAGATTACCACCAAAATAGTTGTCTGGTGATGATATACTTGATCAAGTGGCTGATTTAGATGAGTTACAGCTAACAAAGGATCCAAGGAAGAAGATAAAAATATCACATAAGAGTAGGGGTGATAATTGGAATAAGAAGAGTATTTTCTTTGATCTCCCATATTGAAAACATATTTTACTGGGCATAACTTAGATGTAATGCATATTGAGAAAAATATATGTGATAATATTTTGGGGACAATCTTAAATATCAAAGGAAAAACCAAAGACACCATAAACACTTGGTTGGATATGCAAGCAATGAACATTAGGAAAGAATTGTATCCAATACAAATTGGGGATAAATATGACTCACCAACAACATGTTACACATTATCTCCTAAAGAGAAGCATAGGTTTTTTAGTTTCTTGAAGAACTTAAAGATCTCAGATGGATTTTTATCAAATATTTCCCAGTATGTCAACCTTAAAGATTGCAAAATTTCAGGTTTAAAAAGTCATGATTGCCATGTTCTTCTACAACATTTACTCCCACTTTCTATACAGGGTATGCTACGTAAATTTGTGCGTGAACCGTTTATTGAGTTGTCTTTGTATTTCAATGTGCTTGGATTGAAATGTTTAAGTGTGGATGAATTGGAGCAGATACATGCCCAAATCCCAATAACTGAGTGCAAGCTAGAAAAGTCTTTCCTCCTATATTTTTTTGATGTCATGGAGCACTTGCCAATTTATTTAGCAAATGAAGCTAAGATTTTTGGACCTTCTCAATATTGATGGATGTATCCAATGGAGCGATATATATACTTTATGAAACCATTTATTCGTAATAGGGCTTGTGCAAAAGGTTCTACAGTAGAGAGATATTTAGCAACTGAATGTATGACCTTATGTTCAAGGTATATACACACAATGAAAATAAATTTTAATCGCCTTGAATGAAATTATGATGGTGGTATTATAGAATCTGATGGAGGTTTAACAATTTTTTATCAACTCGGAAGAGCTTTAAGAGGTGGTAAACCACATAAACTTGATTCAAATGAACTGGAGCAAGCACATTTTTATATTTTGAAGAATTTCGATGAAATTCAACCATTTATTGAGTAAGTAATGACTTGTTTAATAATTTACTTTTATATACCTTCTCTATTTTTTTCATTTAAATGACATGTTATTACGCTTTAATTATTTGTAGAGAGTTTTCACTATCTCCAATTGATACCTCTCAAGACAATTCTGATAGGCAATTCATTAGTTGGTTAAAAAAAGTAATGTAATGATCCGACCGGTTGTTTCGAGCTCTAGCATGTCGTTCAATAGTTTGAGATCATGACCAGCTTCATTTTAGGTATTATTACTTGTACGCATGGTCGGAATTGAATTTCGGGAAGTTCGGAGTTGATTTGGAAAGAGAATTCTCATTTCGGAAGCTTTAAGTTGAAAGAATTGACTAAGATTGGATTTTTGAGTAAACGACCTCGGAATCAGGATTCGAAGGTTCAGCAGGTTTGTATGATGATTTCGGACTTGGGTGTATGTCTGGATCGGGTTTTGGAAGACCCAGGAACGTTTCAGCACCTATTGTGGAAGTTAGCATTTTAGGAAGAATTTTATAAGTTTGGGTTGAGGTGCATTTCAGTGTTATCAATGTCCGTTTGAGATTCTGAGTTAGGGAATAGCTCCGTATGATGATTCTGGTGGTGGGAACGCGATCGGAAGTGAATTCGGAAGTCTGTGGGTTATTTTGGAGTCATTTGGCTAAAGATAGAAATTTGAAGGTTTTTAAGAAGTTTGACAGAAGTGGAATTTTAAATATTGGGGTTGGATTTCAATTTCAGAAGTTGGAATAGTTCTATAATATCAAATATGAGTTGTGTGCAAAATTTGAGGTCAATTGCACAAGATTTGCTAGGTTTCGGCATCGAATGTAAAAGTTTGAAATTCTAAACTTCAATAAGCTTGGATTGGAGGTCGATTCATGATTTTAGCATTTTTTTGATGTAATTTGAAGCCTCGAGCAAGCCCATAATGTGTTTTGGGACTGGTTGGTGTGATTGGACGAGGTCCTGGGGGGCCCGAGTGGATTTCGGATGGTTAACGGATCAATTTTAGAATTTGAAGAAGAAGTGATCAACTGCCTTCTAGTGTAACCGTACTTGCGAGGCTTGGGCCGCAGGTGTGGAGCCATGATAACTAGGGATTTTGATGCATTTTATACTCCTTCTTGCTTATTCTTTGATTAGAAATTCATACAAAATATTCCCAAAAAGGCTCACAAGTTGTACTTGATTGCAAGTTTGATCATCAAAGTGAAGAGGTGTTAAAGATCAGCTCAAAAGGAGTAAAACTTGCACAAGTGCCAAATACAAGACAAGCTCAGCAAATACAAGCCCAGTGCAGCTGCACACTACTTTGTACGGTCCGTACTAGGAGATTCAGAGAGGCTAAATTCCACGCTAAGAGGCAGTGCGGCCGCACTAGGTTTTGTGCGGTCCGCACTGAAGGCAATGCAGCCGCAGTTGATTTAGTGCGGTCCACAGAGCCAAGAATCAGAGAGGTTGCATTTTTAGAGTTTCAAGCCTCCGCGGACCACACTAGAAGCCTCCACAGTCTGCAGTCCATTTTTAAGGTATCGGATAGCTTTTAGAAGCAGTTGTGCTCGTGGGAACGACTCTTGTAGCCATTTTGGGAAATTTTATCTACTTTGCAACATTGAATCTTTAGTTTTATCTTTGTAATTAATTAATATGTGTTTTTCTTCATCTATTTCTTGCTCTTCTTCTTTGAATATGAGTAGCTAGACCCATTAGCTAGGGTTGTGGCTCAACCCTAGTGTAGGTAATTGATAGGTCTTGTATTTTAGGGCTAAATTGATTATGGGTGTTTGATATTTGGGTCAATTTCGTGGTTAATTGCTAAATTAGTGGTTGTAAACACTAGTTTGTGTTTAGTTGACTAGGGTTCTTCTTGAGAAAGAGAGCCTAAGTCTCCGAAATTGATCCAACAAGGAATTGGTGCATACTGAAGAGATTGATAGCCCCAATTAATGGTTAAACCTCAAGAGAGTAATATCCGACTTGAACCTTAGTTGCTTGTGCAAATTTGCATATCCAATTGGTCTTGAGAGAGTCAACTGGGCAAAATCACTTGAACCACCGAGAGGTATAGAGTGAGTAAATTAGTGCAACGGTTATATCATACTCCCCAAATATGTCAAAGTTGCCTTAGACTCAAGTACCCGTCAATTGACCACCTAGGAGGAAGTCACTACCCTAGTACCTTTTAAACCTATTTGAACAAGTTGTAGCATTTGAGCTCTTAGCTTAATTTACAATTTGTAGTTGATAAAAGTAGAATTATAAAGAAAATCTCAAAAATGATGAGAAGTGTAATTAAGAACAAATATGCAATCCTAAACTAGATAGATACTCGATTCCAATTCTAGCTCTCTGTGGATATCGATCCCGACCCAAAATCAGGTAAAAGCTATTGCGACCCTCTCTTGCTACTTATTAGTAGTGCAGAGTTGGTAGCGGTCACTTTTTGGCACCGTTGCCGGGGAGCTAACGGTTTTGGCTATCTATTTAGTTAGATTTGTGTTTTGTTTTTCTTTCCTTCTTGTTACTAATTAGTTTGTGTCAATACTACATGTACCAAAATGGCTTTAAATGCTAATGACCCTCTTGGAAATGTGAATGCGGAGGAGGAGGTAGATGACATTTGAGATGAAGAGGTGCCTCTTGTACCTTAAGGACAACGTATAGGCCGCTAGGCCAATGCAAATGACAATATTCCAGACCCTCCTCCACCACCTCCAAGAGTGGCTCCTAGAGTTCTTCCCAACCAATACTATGCAAGTGCTATTATTCTGCCCCGGATCCGGGCGGGCAATTTTCTAATAACTAATATGATGATAACATTGTTGGATCAGCGTGGGTACTACACGGGTGCTCCCACTCAAAATTCCTACAAACATCTCAAGGGGTTCGTGGATACCTGTTGGGGGAGCAAGCAAACCAATGTGTCCGAGGATGCACTTCGATTGAGGCTTTTCCCTTTCTCACTTAGGGGGAAGGCATTGGATTGGCTTGAGTGACTTCCCAACCATTCCATCACAACTTGGGATGAGTTGGTGGATAAGTTCATTGACAAATTCTTCTCACCAGGGCACATGGTAGCACTACGGGATGAGATCTTAGCCTTCAAGCAGGAGCCTACCGAACCATTGCATGAGATTTGGGAACGATATAGAACTATGGTGAAGGAATGCGCCAACAATGATATGACAGAGGCGATGATACAACAAACCTTCTATCGGGGCATCAATACAACGAATCAATGCATAGTGAACTAATTGTCTTGGGGTAATTTCATGAAGATGCCTTATGATGAAGCTTGTGAGATTCTTGATGAAATGGCTGACACATCCTCCGCTTGGCAAAGTAGAGCCAATGTGCCTCAGGATGACCCCATGGTTACTCATTTGCACAAAGAACTACATGACCAGGCTATAAAAGAACTTACAATAACAATGAACCAATTGGCAAACTTATAGTTGCAACAAGTCCAAAATCCTCGTCAAGTGAATTCTATGGAGGGTGTTAACATTCTAGTGAACCAAAGAAGGCGAAGAGGTCAAAAAAACCAAGGGAATTCAGATTAATTTGACAATGATGGTAATGGGTTTCAAGATGATGGCTATGATGAGCAAAATGAAGAGGTGCAATATGTGAATAATTACCAAGGCTAAAGAGGCAATTCTTCCAGCTAATAACAACAATGGCGATCCCAGGGCAATTGGGGTAACCAACAACAAGGCAATAATAATTGGAACAATCAACAACAAGGCAACAATAATTGGAACAATCAACATAAAGGGAACAAAAATTGGGGGAATCAAAATAATAACCGCAACAATCAAGGAAACTGGGGCAACAACAACAATTGGGGTGGAAATAACAACAACCAAGGCGAGTGGAACAATAACCAAGGAAATCAGGGGCAAGGCTTCCAAAGGCCCCCAATGTACCAACACCCGAAAAATCCACCTCCTTTTCCATCCCAGGGTCCTAGTTCATCCAGCAATGAAATGGGTAGAATTGAAATGATTTTCAAACAAATGATGAAAAAGAGTGTGCATTCCGATGCGCAATTGGCTTCTCACAATACTTCAATTAGGAATTTGGAGGTGCAACTAGGTCAAGTCTCCACTTCCTTGAATACACACCGTAAGGGTGCTCTACCAAGTGATAAGGTAGTGAATCCAAAGGGTGGGAACAATCATGTTATGGCGGTAACTACAAAGAGTGAAAGAGGTGGTGATGTGAATGCCTCCAAACAAAAGCAAGTTTTGGGTGATGAAGTTGATTTGCAAGAAGATGAAGCTCCTTTGGTGGTTGAGAATGTGATTGATGAGAATGTTAATCAAGAAGTAAGGATAGTATTCAAGATGCCTCGGTGGAAACACAAAATGACGTGAACCCATCTAGGGAACACGTAAATGACATGCTGGACCCGATTGTGCCAAAAGCTAAGGCAACCTTTCCTAGGCCCCCTCCAGCTTATCCTCAAAGGCTAAAGAAGCAAAAGAATGAGAATCAGTTTAAAAAGTTCATTAACATGATGAAGAGCCTATCTATCAATGTGCCTTTGGTGGAGTCTTTGGAGCAAATTACTGGCTATGCAAAATTAATGAAAGATTTGGTTATAAAGAAAAGATCCATGGATTGCGAGACTATCAAGATGACCCACCAAGTTAGTGCTATAGTACATTCAATGTCTCCAAAGTTGGAGGATCCCAGTGCTTTCAAAATCCCTTGCACTATTGGGAGTGCAGACTTTGCTAAAGCTTTGTGTGACCTAGGGGCTAGTATCAATTTGATACCCTATTTAGTTTTCAAGACTTTGGGTATTGGGACACCAAGGCCAACTTCCATGAGATTGCAAATGGCAGATAGATGAATGAAGTGACCATTGGGTATGGTTGATGATGTGCTTGTCCGGGTGGACAAATTTATCTTGCCAGCTGATTTTATGATCTTGGATTGTGAGATCGACTATGAAGTCCCGATCATATTGGGGAGACCATTCCTTGCTACGGGGAAGGTTCTAGTAGATATGGAAGCAAGGGAACTCACTTTCAGGGTGGGTGATGAAAAGGTAGTATTCCATGTGTGCAAATCAATGAAGTAGCCCAATTGTACCGAAGTGTGCTCATTTGTGGATTTAGTCACGACTGTGATAATTGATGATACCAGTATAATGATCAATGGTGAGGACCCTTTGGAGGCCGTATTGTTGAATTTGGATGTCAATGATGATGCGGGCCGAGTGGAGTGCGTGAATGATTTATATGGAATGGGCTCTCATTCTTATGAGCCTAGGAAACTTTCTTTTGATCTTAAAATAGAAAGATTCCTCCAACAAAGCCTTCAATTGAGGAACCCCCGATGTTGGATTTGAAGCCATTACCTCCACACCTCAGGTATGAATTCTTGGGCTCTAATTCAAATTTACTAGTTATTCTTTCCTCTTGTCTTACTGACATGCAGGTTGGCGGTGCTCAAAAAGTGAAAAAGGCAATTGGATGGACTCTAGCTGATATTTGGGGAATATGCCACATTCTGTATGCACAAGATTATTCTGGAAGATGATGCAAAACCCTCCTTGGAACATCAAAGGAGGCTCGATGAGGCAATGGAAGAAGTTGTAAAAAAAGAGGTGATCAAGTCGCTAGATGCTGGCGTGGTGTATCCAATCTCTGATAACTCATGGACTTCTCCGATGCGTGCTGAATAAGGGTGGTATGACTATGGTGACCAATGCTAACAATGAACTTATTCCAACCTGGACAGTGACTGGGTGGAGGGTGTGCATAGACTATTACAAGCTGAACAAGGTGACCCGCAAGGATCACTTCCCATTGCCTTTCTTGGACCAGATGCTTGATCGCCTTGCTGGGCGTGCCTTCTATTGTTTCTTGGATGGATATTCAGGGTACAATCAAATTTTGATAGCTCCCGAGGATCAGGAGAATACAAACTTTACTTGTCCATATGACACCTTTGCTTTCTCTCGGATGCCCTTTGGATTGTGCAATGCATCAGCAACATTCCAACAGTGTATGATGGCCATTTTCACAGATTTAGTGGAAGATACATTAGAGGTGTTCATGGACGACTTCAATATTGTGGGTGATTCATTCGATGAGTGTTTGAACAATTTGGATAGAGTTTTGGCCCGGTGTGAAGACACCAATCTTGTGCTAAATTGGAAAAAATGCCACTTCATGGTTGAAGAGGGCATAATAGTGGGCCATAAATTTTCAAAGCATGGGATTGAAGTTGACAAAACCAAGATAGAGTTGATTTCAAGGCTTCCTCCCCCACTTCTGTCAAGGGGGTGAGGAGTTTTCTTGGGTATGCGGGGTTATACAGGCGATTTATCAAGCATTTTTTTGAAGGTAGTTAATCCCTTGGGTAAGTTGCTAGAAAATGATACAAAGTTTGTGTTTGATGAGAGATGTATGCAAGCCTTTGAACTTCTCAAGCATAAGTCGACAACCACCTCGATCATTACCGCACCCAATTGGAGCTTCCATTTGAGCACATGTGCGACGCGAGTGATGTTGCGGTTGGGGTAGTTTTAGGTCAAAGAGTGAACAAAATGTTTCATCCAGTGTACTATGCGAGCAAGACTATGAATGAAGCTCAAAGGAACTACACGGTGACAGAGAAAGAACTGTTGGCTATTATGTTCACAATGGAAAAATTTCAGCCATATCTTATGGGATCCAAAGTCATAGTGCACACGGATCATGAAACTCTTAGATACTTGATGACAAAGAAAGACTCCAAAGCCAGACGGATGCGATGGGTCTTATTACTTCAAGAGTTTGATTTGGAGATAGTGGACCGGAAAGGTAGCGAAGACCAAGTGGCGGATCATTTGTCCCGATTGGAGGAGGAAGCAAGGTCGTGTGATGGCCTAGAGATCAATGATACATTCCCCGATGAGCAACTACTTTCTATGTCGATGAGTGATATGACATGGTTTGCGGACATGGCTAATTTCCTTGTGACTAGCATCATCCCATGTGAGCTCTCTTCTAACCATAGGAAGAAGCTCAAACGTGATACTTTGGACTTCTATTGGGACGAGCCATACTTGTTCAAGATTTGCACCAACGGAGTGATCCGGAGGTGTGTACATGAGGAGGAGCAATTTAGCATCCTAGAGGCTTGTCATTCCTTCCCCTATGGTGGCCATCACGGAGGGGCAAGGACAGCTTCAAAAGTTCTGAGTTGTGATTTTTATTAGCCAACCTTGTTCAAAGATGCAAGTGATCTAGTAAAAAGGTATGATCAATGTCAATGAGTGGGTGGGATTTCCAAGAAAGATGAGATGCCTCTAAACACAATCCTCGAAGTTGATATCTTTGATGTATGAGGTATCAATTTTGTGGGCCCTTTTGTAAGCTCGTATGGAAACACTTACATTCTTGTAGCGGTTGATTCTGTCTCAAAATGGGTCGAGGGCATGGCCTTGCCCAACAATGAAGCTAGGAGTGTGGTGGCATTTCTAAAGAAGAGCATTTTCACAAGGTTTGGTATGCCTCGGGCAATTATTAGTGATGGTGGATCGCATTTTTGTAATAGAGCTTTTGATGCCTTGCTTTCCAAGTATGGTGTCAACCACAAAGTGTCTACGCCTTATCATCCTCAAGCAAGTGGCCAGGTGGAAGTGTCCAACAGGGACATCAAGAAAATTTTGTCCAAAACCGTCAATGTCAATAGGACAGATTGGTCCCAAAATTTAAAGGATGCTCTATGGGCTTACCGGACCGCTTACATGACCCCAATTGGTCTGTCGTTGTACCGATTGGTGTTTGGGAAAGCATATAATTTACCTGTGGAGTTGGAGCATAAGGCCATGTGCACCTTGAAGAAGTTGAATCTTGATTGGAATATAGCTGCTAATCTTTGGGTGGAGCAACTTAATGAGCTAGACAAATTTAGTCTCCCATTCCTACTCTAGTTCGTCCCTGTATAAGGATAAAATGAAATACCTTCATGATAAATATACTCGGGGTAAGGAGTTCAAGGCGGGAGATTTGGTGCTCATATTCAATTCTCGACTAAGGTTGTTCCCGGGAAAGCTAAAGTCAAAGTGGAGCGGATCATTTGAAGTAGTGTGTGTGACCCCATTTGGTGCTCTTGATTTAAGGAAAAAAAGTGGGAAAGTTTTTAGAATGAATGGGCATAGGGTCAAGCACTATTTGGGGAAGTTTGATGATAGCCATTCGGTGGCCGTTGTTCATTTCAAATGATTGGATGGTAACATACGTCGTGCCGTAACGTTAAATCAGGCGCTTCTTGGGAGGCAACCCATGTGTTTTTATTCTTTTTTTTCTTTGATTTTCATTGTAGTGTAGGATTGATTTTTGGGCTAACTGGTTGCGAGATGTTACAGGATTGAGTTGATGCAGTGCAGAACATAGTGGAAAAATGCACAGGTCTCTGAAGTTGCTAGTACAGTCGCACTACCATTTTGTGCGGACCGCACTGGCAGAGGGTGATCTCCCTGAAGTTTGCCACCATAGCCGCACTACATTGTGTGCGGTCCGTGATGGACCTTTGCGGCCGTATTGTACGGACCATAGTGCGTTGCCTTCTCAAGCTTGAACAAAGTTGTGCAGTGCGGACCACGGTCGATTTTGTGCGGTCCGCACTGGTTGGTGAGACTGGTCCCCAGGTCCTTTTCTATAAATAGGGCCTGAGGTCCTCCTTTTACCCTTTTCAAACTTTTAACTCTCAGAAGCATATAAACATTTTTCATACGTGTCTCTGCTCATAACTAACTGTTTAGAATCATCATTCCTCATTTCATCTCATAGCTGGTAACATTACACTTATTTCTACTTGTTTAATTTTGTTAATTTTATTTAGATTGTGGTCTTTCTTGATTTCCTTTCTTTTCTTCTCATATTTTCTTTCATAGAGTAGGTTAGGGTTGTTAATTTTTAGGTTAACATAGATATAGATAGTTAAAATCAATGGGTAATCATGTAGAGACACTATTTAGGTGGAAAATTGGACCCAAAATCAAAATACATGGAACCCTAATTTAGTGCCACAACTGGGTACTCAGTGCGGACTGCGGTCGTTTTTGTGCGGTCCGCGGTGCCCCAGTGCGGTCTACACTACCATTTTGTGCGGACCGCATTGATAACGTTCTGATTGTTGAACCTCAGGCAGTGCAGCCGCACTAACTTTTGTTCGGACCGCACTAGCCCAATGCGACCGCGGTCGATTTTGTGTGGTCCACACTGCCTAGATACAGAGAGTGGACAGTCTGAACCCCACCTCTGTACGGACTATGGTTGATTCTGTGCGGTCCGCAGTGACCTCAGTGCGGCCGCAGTTGATATTTGTGTGGTCCGCACTTGGTGAATCTGCAACATGTCTGCAACAATTTTTGTTCTGATTCTGCAACTCTGTGCTTAACTGATGATGATGATGATACTAACAGTTCAATTGATTGTAATTGCAGCCAATGGTGAGACAACGTGGTAAGCAACCAGGTAGAGGAGAATCCTCCCAGGGAGGGAAGAAGAAAATGATAAAATTCACTCCCCAAGCTCGGGAAAACATTAAAAGGACAAGAAAGTTGATCAAAGCTGCTGACAGAGCTGCTTCCCATTCCTCGGGGAGTGAGTATGAACCATTAAGGGATATTTCTTCAGATTCCGTGTCAGAATACATGGAAGACTGGCCGGAGAGACCTAGGCTAAGAGACACTCCTTCACCATCACCCGCTGCCCAAGTACCAACACATGTCATTTCTGAGTTGTCTGAGGGCTCAGCAGCAGGTAGTGGGGAATACTCCACCTCTCCCACAACTTCATAATCTGGAGAGGGTGCAGTAGGTGATGAGGAGGAAGTTGGGGGTGAACAAGAGGTAGGAGAAGGAGGTGAGCCTCAAGTAGGGGGCGTTGCTAGAACCAGAAAGCTGGAGGTTTGGCAAGATATATTTGTTAGCGAGGTGGCATAGCATAAATTTCGAGAGTGGTGGCCGGTAAGAAAGTTGATCCTGGAGCGAAGTTTTATAGACAAAGACCTGTTACCTCACAATCCCAACGTGTTGAGGCAGTTTAGAACAAGAATGGGCTGGTAACATTTTCTAGATGACTGTGTGGATGCCACCAAACACATGGTCAAGGAATTTTACTGCAATGTAGCCCACATTAAAAAGGGCTCCAAAGTGACCAAGGTTCGGAATATGAGAGTATTATTTGAAGGGAAGTACATCAATAAATACCTTGGCTTCAATGAGGAGGATGAGACCCTGTACATGGAAAAGTTGGAAATGGGTAAGGAGGTCCGTCCATGGTTGGCACAATACCTGGCAATCCCGGGTACCAACCCTGACAAAATACTAAGGCGGAGTTTAAACTTTGAAGCACGGGGGTGGGAGACCTTTGTATGTAGTAGGTTGGACCCCACGACTCACAAAAACACCCTTCATCTTTCCCGGGCTATTTTGGTAGCTTTGATCATGGCGGCGTACCCAATCAATGTGGGAAATGTGATGCCGAGGATTATCTCAATTGTGGGTGTTGATCTATGTACTTCCAGGACTTGAAGGTGGATTAGAGATCCTTCAATGTTAAATTCAAAGCAAAGGACCCTTTCTCTTGGTATATCATGCAGGGGGATGATAACCCTAAGAGCAAGAACTTCAAAAGTACAGCTACGACTCCAACTGGCCAGTCTGAAGAGCTAGTTGTGGTAGTGGCTCCTTCTTAGCCTACCTCCACTTCTACAGATATCCCTCCCGGTCCATCCATATCCACAGCCATTCCTGCTGGCCCGTCCACCTCAGCAAGCTCGGAGATTCCATCTTCCCGTGCCCATCCCATTACTGCCTACCGTTTGAGCCAGGCACTTCTGAGTATTAACAACTAGATGCAGACTGCCTCATCCAAGTTGTCCATTTTGACCACCACTATAGAGGCTCAGTCGGCTCCTCCAGCTCCACAGGTTCCATGGCCGATAGAGGATGCTCTTAAGGAGATATTAGACAACTAGAAAAAAATCCTCGACAACCAGAAGAAGCTTGCTGAGGCAATTGATTCACACAATAAGGCTGTTAAGGAGCTTGCTAGGGAGCACAAGAAGCTGAGGAAGACACGGGCTTCCAAGGAGTCCATGAAGGAGCTGAGAGCGGATGTTGACAGACTAAAGGCAGATCACCTGCCTTTAGACTTATTACTCCAGGACCCACCACAGCAGTTCATCCATAGCTGGAGAAGTCTCAGAGGCCTCCCAAAAGGAGGAGGATGATTCCTATAGCAGATGATGCAGTCATCAAGTTGGCCAACCCAAAGCAGACTTCCTCCAATCATCCACGGATGTATCTCAGGAGCCTGTCCAGGACCAGGTCCCAGCAGCAGAACAGCAGCCCACAAGGAACTAGTCTGAGGTTCCCGAGCATAGAGAGGACCCAGAAACCACACATGAGCCTATGCAGACAGACAGGCCATAGGGAGTTTCCTTATATCCTTATCCCTATCTCTTTTTGATGCTTTATTTAGACTAGTTGGCATTGGGGACAATGCCAGCTTTTACTTGAGGGGGTAGGCCCGACATTTTGGATGATTGTATATATTTAACAATTTTTATGATTTCTTGATTTTTCATCTTTGGTCTGTATATATTTTTAACATTTCTCTACATTTATCGCACTTTTATTTTACTTCGGGCCTGTATATAAAGTTATTTTTACATTGTAGATATTCATCCCATCTATTGTATATTCAACAAATCCCCTATTGTAAATATTCATTCTACTTTCCGCAATTTTTTTGTTTTTAGCTTCTTATTTGTGATTTGTAGCTTCTTGTTTTGAAATTTGCAATAAGCCTTTGGTTTTCTTAATGCCACGGTTCTTTCCAAAGGTAGAGTGTTGTGTGAACTGGGTGGCTCTTCACAATGATAGATGGTTTGACAACCTTTTTAAGGGTTAGAGTCTGTTTTTCTTTTTGTTTTTGGTAGTTAATAGTTAAGGGTACCTCGAGCAAAGCTTCACTTGGGTCTAGCACATTTGCCTTTGATCTTATGTTCAAAAACAATTTATTGTGTTTAGTATGGTGAAAGTCATGACCTTGAGACTCTTGAGTTGGACGATAATCATCAAGTGGTTATTCGGGACCATTGTGAGCTTAAATCTTATCTAAGGTCGTTGTGGGCCCCCGACTTTGTGTCTTTGGCAATCCGATAGCTTGTGTGGTAAGTAATCGTATTGCAAGCCCATGTCCTGAGCCATTGGTCTAGAACTTGCCTTGAATGTTTGTTGAGGCGAAATCCTAAGTGAATTTGGACTTGAGACATGATTATAGGCTCTTCTTGGTCCAAATGATAGCTCTAACACTTCCATAACCTACCAATGATAAGATCCCTAGTCAACCCTTTTAAGCCTTAGACCTTTTTCCTTCAAGAACCATGATACAAGCCTATACCCATTGTAAAAGATACCCTCTCTTGGCACCCGATCTTTCCTTTAGCACATGGTAAAATTATAAGTTTATGGGAGAGATGAGGGTTGCAACAAAGTGGTAAAAAAGAACAAAAATGAAGAAAAGGAAAAGAAATGAAAAAGAAAGAAAAGCAAAAAAGAAAGTTCAATGTGAAAAAGAATGAAAAGGGATTCAAAGAAAAGCAAAGAATGAAAGGTGTGGAAAGTTGAAAAAGGAGAAAATGTTTGAAATGCATAAGAAAGAGTGACATTGTGTCTCTCTAACCCCTTAGAAAGAAGTGAAATGACTAAAGAGTCAAGTGAATGGATGCCAAATGAATCAAAAGAAGTGCTTAAGGATCTGCACATGGGAAAACATGTGCAAGAAAGGGCATGAGTACACAACAGCGGTACCCAATAAGTGCCAAGCCTAACCTCGGTCGGGTAGTGACGAGGAAGGTCAGGGCCCTATCGGTTACAAATATATAAGACAAAGTAAGATAGTGTAAGGTGAAACAGTATAATCAAAACAATATTAGTAAATGAGAAGAAATCATAGACAATATACACCTAGTAAACATAAATATCGACAAGGGATCTCCGGGGATCCCGTCTCATAGTCCTAAACGTAAATACTCGGGGATCTCTTAGTATCCCATGGATCGCTCAATATCCTCAATATATGTTCTAGGGATCACTTTGTATCTCGAGGTTCTCTCAGTATCCTCAATATATATGTTAGGGATCTCTTGGTATCCCGAGGATCTGTTGGTGTCCTAAATGTATGTACTGAGGATCTCTTGGTATCCCGAGGATCTCTTGGTATCCTTAATATATGTGCTGGGGATCTCTTGGTATCCTCAATATATGTGTTGGGGATCTTTTGGTATCTTGAGGATCTCTTGGTATCCTCAATATATGTGTTAGGGATCTCTTGGTATCCCGCATTACCGTCAAAATCAATATATGTGTAGGGGATCTCCCAGAATACTTATCCGTAGTCCCAAAATAAAAAGACAACAATTTCAAGGAAAGAGTCCATAATTTCATTCAAGAAGGAAACAGTATAAAGTAACACAGTATAATGGTAAGAATAACAACAATTACAATAGAGAAAATATAACAGAAAGAGTACAACTCAACACAGAGATAGCAACCGGGGATCTACCAGGGTATCGTCCTGTAGTCCCAAAATTTAAATATCCAACAACCAGGGATCTACTAGGATATCATCCTGTAGCCCCCAAATATAAATGTCCAATGGATCTCCCGAGTTTCATTCCATAGTCCAACTTATAGTGCGCTGGGGATCTACCGGAATTCCAATCCGTAGTCCCCAAATAAAAAGACAAGGGGGATCTACTTGGAACCGCCCGTAGTCCCAATGTAAACACACAGCAACAACACAAGAATAATCAACTCAATTCAATTTAATATTAAAATAGACAGGTAATTCTAACCTACCATGCTGCACAGAGTTCAGATAAGGCAGTTTAAGTAAGTAGGCAATTTAGTCATTTAGGCATTCTTTCCTAAGCTAACAGTAAGCTCAAAGTTCAAGTAGTGTAAACAGTAAAGTAAAATACGAAATATAGATACTTAAATGAAAAAATAGGATTTTCAACAATCAGCACAAGTACACGCTCGTCACCTTACATACAAGGAATTTCAAAGATCACAGTACTAAATCCTAAGGGGAGTTCCCCCACACAAGTTTAGACAACCCACTAACCTCGAACTGCCTCAAAATCAACCCAAAACTACACTCTTGCCACGATTACTTGACTCCAAATGCCTCAAATCTATTAAAATCAAGTGCATAATGTAAATATAACTTCAAGTAACTGATTCCACTAATTAATTCTAAGCTATTATGCGAAATTAAGAAAAATGAACAAAGTGCCCCCGGGTCCACGTGTCAGAATCGAGTAAAAGCTACGTATTATGAATTCCCATTCACTCACTAGTCTAACCATACCAAAATTATCCAAATCCGATGCCAAATCAAAACTCGAAAATTAGGTGTAAGAACTTTTCCAAAATATTTTCCAAATTCCCACCCCAAATTCGAAATTAGATGATGAATTCACATTTAGATCAATGGGTTATAAGAAAAAAGGAGTTAAGAATCATTAGCCGCAAACTCTCTCCAAAATTCGTCTTCTACCGAGCTCCCAATTCAATTTTGTGATATGAACTCAAAATCCTCGATTTTAAACTTTATGTTCTGCCCAGACGCGACCTTAATCGCGATCGCGTAAACACCCACACGTTTGCGTAGAGCAACATCACTAAACCCCGAATTAACCCTACGCGATCGCGATGTTGCACTACTCAGCTCTACGCGATCGCGATGTTGCACTACTCAGCTCTACATGATCGCGGTCAACCTCATGCGATCGTGAAGAGCAACTTCCAAATCCTCAGCTGCCTCACTTCTTCCTCTTTGCAAATGGGGCATAACTCTCGCGTTCCTGATTCAAATTCTGCCATTACTACGCGTTCGCACTCCCCTTCCCGCGATCGCGTAGAACAAAATCCCCTCTGCCTCATCCAAGCCTTCATGATCGCGAGCCTCCTCACGCAATCGCGATGAAGAAAAGTCTGCAACAAATACCAGCAAAACACTGATCTTTCTCCAAGTCCAAAAATAGTCCGTTGAGCATCCGAAACATAACTAAGGCCCTCGGGACCTTAACCAAACATGCCAACCAATCCGAAAACATCATTCAAACTTGTTCCAACCTTCTGAATGCTCAAAACAACACCAAAACACCAATTTAACATCGGATTCAAGCCTAAGAACTTCAAAAACTCTCAAATCACGCTTTCAATCAAAAAGTCAAACCACGTCCGAATGACCTGAAATTTTACAAGCACGTCACATTCAACACTACGGAGCTACTCCAGCTTCCAGATTTCCATTCCGACCCCGATATCAAAATCTCACTATCGAACCGGAAACTTCAAAAATTCAAGTTTGGGCATTTCAAGCCTAAATAAGCTACGGACCTCCAAAACACAATCTGAACACGCCGCTAAGCCCGAAATCACCCAAACGGAGCTAATGAAACTGACGTAATTCCATTCTTAGGCCGTCTTTACACTGCTCTGACTATGGTCAAAATTCTAAAGCTTAAACTCTCATATAGGGATTAAGTATCTCAAAACACTTCGAAATTCAAAACCAAACATCTCGACAAATCAAAATAGCAGAAACGAACATAGGGAAAGCAGTTAATAAGGGATTGGGGCGTTAATTCTTAAAAAGACTGGCCGGTTTATTACATCCTCCTACATTTGAATATTCGTTCATCCTCGAACGAGCATAGAGACATATCTGAAGTAGTGAAAAGATGAGGGTAACGACTGCGCATATCCTGCTCGGTCCCCCAGGTCGCCTCCTCAACCGGCTGACCCCGCGACTGAACCTTTACTGATGCAATGTTCTTTGACCTCAGCTTTTGAACCTGCCTATCCAATATTGCCACCGGTTCCTCAACATAACGTAGATCCTTGTCCAACTGAACTGAACTAAAATCCAACATATGTGACAGATCACCGAGATACTTCCGGAGCATCGTAACATGGAACACCGGATGAACTCCTGCCAAGCTGGGAGGTAAGGCATGATCATAAGAAATCTCCCAAACACGCTGCACTATCTCAAAAGGACCAATAAACCTCAGACTCAACTTCCCTTTCTTCCCAAATCTCATTACGCCCTTCATAGGCGAAACCCAAAGCAGAACCTGCTCTGCAACCATATAGGAAACATCACGAACCTTCCGGTCCGCGTAACTCTTTTGTCTGGACTGAGCTGTACAGAGTCTATCCTGAATCACTTTAACTTTCTCCAAAAAATCCTAAATCGAGTCTGTGCCCAATAATCTAGCCTCACCCGGATCAAACCAACCCACAGGGGATCTACACCACCTACCATATAAAGCCTCGTACGGTGCCATCTGAATGCTGGATTGATAGCTGTTGTTGTAGGAAAACTCCGCCAATGGAAAGAACTGAACCCAAGACCCTCCAAACTCAATCACACACGCACGGAGCATATCCTCGATAATCTTAATAGTGCGCTCGGACTGTCCATCCATCTGAGGGTAAAATGTTGTACTCAACTCCACCCTAGTACCTAACTCATGCTGTACGGCCCTCCAGAACCGTGATGTGAACTGAATACATCTATCTGAAATGATGGAAACTGGAATATCATGCAGACGAACAATCTCTCGAATATAAATCTCCAATAGTTGGTCCTAAGAATAGGTAATAAACACATGAATGAAGTGTGCGGACTTGGTTAGCCGATCCACAATTACCCAAATAGAATCAAACTTTCTTAAAGTCCGTGGGAGTCCAACTACGTAAACAAGGTGATCCTCTCCCACTTCCACTCCGGAATCTCTATCTGCTAAAGCTACCCACCCGGTCTCTTGTGCTCATACTTTACCTACTGAAAATTGAGACACCGAGCTACAAACCCAACTATATCTTTCTTCATCCACCTCCACCAGTAGTGCTGCCTCAAATCCTGGTACATCTTCGCAGCACCCGGATGAATGGAATACTGTGAACTAGAGGCCTCTTTTATAATCAACAACCGAAGCCCGTCAACATCGGGTACACATACTCGACCCTGCATCCTCAATACCACATCATCACCAATAGTCATATCTCTGGCATCGCCATTCAAAACCTTGTCCTTGAGGAAAAGAAAATAAGGGTCATCAAACTGATGCTCCCGGATATGATCAAACAAGGAAGACCAAGAAACCACGCAATCTAGAACCCGATTAGGATCCAAAAGTTCCAATCTTACAAACTGGCTGGCTAAGGCCTGAACATCCATCACCATGGCCCTCTCTACTGCTGGTAAATAAGCCAAACTCCCCAAACTCTCTGCCCAGCAACTCAAAGCATCGGCCACCACATTGGCCTTGCCAGGTGATACAAAATAGTGATATCATAGTCCTTCAACAGCTCTAACCACCTCCTCTGACGCAAATTAAGATCCTTCTGCTTGAACAAATGCTACAAACTCCGATGAATTAGTATAAATCTCACAAGGCACACTATACAAATAATGGTGCCAGATCTTTAAGGCGTAAATAATAGTAGCTAACTCGAGATCATGGACAAGATAATTCTTCTTGTATACCTTCAACTGTCTGGACGCTTAGGAAATCACCTTGATACAACCTATAACTCTGATACAATCTTGTCACAACTCCAGTTTGACCTCCGTGAACTATCGTGATGGCACCTAGTCTCTACGACTAATTAAGCCTAACAAATTACTGAAAAAAGAAACAATAGAATAAAACTAGCCAAAAACTGCAGAATAACATAAGGAATCATTTCAGATACCGCTCATCATATACTATAAAAACTCTCTGACTGAAACTATATTTCCTAAAACTCGGAATCTCATGAAATCACAAGTTGTGGAATAACTATAGTGTTCTAACTACAGTGTGTCTAAACAAAGGAAAAGTACAGAGGGGCTATAACTAAAACAGAGTAGATAGGGACTCCTCGGTCTACGAACGCGACAGATATACCTCAAAATCTCTAGTAATCGCCTCACCTTGCTAATGATATGGTTGAGTCGATATACCTGGATCTGCATACGAAAAAACATGTACAGGAAAGGGCATTAGTACCACAGCGGTACCCAGTAAATGCCAAGCCTAACCTCAGTCGGGTAGTAACGAGGAAGGTCAGGGACCTACCGGTTATTAATATATAAGACAATGTAAGACAGTGTAAGGTGCAATAGTATAATCAAAACAATATCAGTAAATGAGAAGAAATCACAGACAATATACACCTAGTACACATAATCATTGACAGGGGATCTCTCGAGATCCAGTCCCGTAGTCCCAAATGTAAAGACTCAAGGATCTCTCAATATCCCAGGGATCTCTCAGTATCCTCAATATATGTGCTAGGGATCTCTTGGTATCCCTAGGATCTCTCAGTATCCTCAATATATGTGTTAGGTATATCTTGGTATCCCAATGATCTATTGGTATCCTCAATGTATGTACTAGGGATCTCTTGGTATCCTCAATATATGTGTTGGGGATCTCTTGGTATCCCGAGGATATCTTGGTATCCTCATATGTGCCGGGTCTCTTGGTATCCCGCACTGCCGTCAAAATCAATATATGTGTAGGGGATCTCCCATAATACTCATTCGCAGTCCCAAAATAAAAACACAACAATATCAAGGAAAGAGTCCACAATTTCATTCAAGAACGAAACAGTATGAAGAAACACAGTATAATGGTAAGAATAACAACAATTACAATAGAGAAAATATCACAAAAAGAGTACAGCTCAACACAGAGATAGCAACCGGGGATTCACCAGGATATCATCATGTAACCCCCAAATGTAAATATCTAGCAACCGGGGGTCTACCAGGATACAGTCTTGTAGCCCCCAAATATAAATTTCCAGTGTATATCCCGGATGTCGTTCTGTAGTCCAACTCATATTGCACCGAGGATCTATCGAAATCCCGATCTGTAGTCCCCAAATAAATAGACAAGGGAGATCTACTGGAAACAGCTCCTAGTGCCAATGTAAACACGCAGCAAAAACACAAGAATAATCAACTCAATTCAATACAATATCAAAATAGACAGGTAATTCTAACCTAGCATATTGTATAGAATTCAGATAAGGCAGTTTGAGCAAGTAGGAAATTTAGTCATTTCGGCATGCTTTCCTAAGCTAACAGTAAGCTCAAAGTTCAAGTAGTGTAAACAGTGAAGTAAAATATAAACATAGGTACTTAAATGAAAAAATAGGATTTTCAACAATCAACACAAATACGCGCTCATCACCTCACGTACAAGGCATTTCAAATATCACAGTACCAAATCCTAAGGGGAGTTTCCCCACACAAGGTTAGACAGGCCACTTACCTCGAACCGGCTCAAAATCAACCCGAAACCATGTTCTTGCCACGAGTACTCGATTCCAAATGGCTCGAACATGCAGACTAATCCTAAAACATCATTCAAACTTGTTCCAACATTCAAAATGCTCAAAACAATATCAAAACACCAATTTAGCATCGGATTCAAGCCTAAGAACTTCAAAAACTCTCAAATCATGCTTTCGATCAAAAAGTCTATCAAACCTCGTCCAAATGACCTGAAATTTTGCAAGCACGTCACATTCAACACTATAGAGCAACTCTAACTTTTGGAATTCCATTCCGACTCCGATATCAAAATCTCACTATCGAATGGGAAACTTCAAAATTTTAACTTTCGGCATTTCAATCCTAGATAAGCTACGGACCTCTAAAACACAATTCGAACATGCCCCTAAGCCCAATATCACCCAACGGAGCTAACAGAACCAATGAAATTCCATTCTGAATCTTCACACTTCTACGACTACGGTCCAATTCTAAATCTTAAACTCTCATTTAGGGACTAAGTATCCCAAAACACTACGAAACTCAAAACAAAATATCCCGACAAATCAAAATAACATAAACGAACACGTGGAAAGCAGTTAATAAGGGATTGGGCATTAATTCATAACATGATCGACCGGGTCGCTACATCTTCCTACACTTAAACATTCATTCGTCCTCAAACGAGCATAGAGACATACCTGAAGTAGTGAAAAGATAAGGGTAACGACTTCACATATCCTGCTCGGTCTCCCAGGTTGCCTCTTCGACCGGCTGAACCCGCCACTGAACCTTTACTGATGCAATATTCTTTGACCTTAGCTTCCAAACCTGCCTGTGCAATATTGCCACCGGCTCCTCAACATAAGGTAGATCCTTGTCCAGCTGGACTAAACTGAAATCCAACATGTGCGAAGGATCATAGTGATACTTCGAAGAATCGAAACATGGAACACTAGATGAACTCCTTCTAAGCTGGGAGGTAAGGCAAGCTCATAAGCAACCTCCCCAACACACCGCAATTTCTCAAAAGGACCAATAAACCTTGGAATCAACTTCCCTTTCTTCCCAAATCTTCTATCTGCACTATGCTGTATGGAGTCTATTCTAAATCACCTTAACCTTCTCCAAAGCATCATGAACCAAGTATGTGCCCAATAATCTTGCATTACCCTGATCAAACCAACCCATGGGGGATCTACACCGCCTACCATATAAAGCCTCATACAGTGCCATCTGAATGTTGGACTAATAGTTGTTGTTGTAGGTAAACTCTGCTAATGGGAAGAACTGATCCCAAGACCCTCCAAATTCAATCACACTCGTACAGAGCATATCCTCAAGAATTTGAATAGTGCACTTGGACTGTTCATCCATCCAAAGGTGAAATGTTGTACTCAACTCCACCTGAGTACCCAACTCATGTTGTACGGCCCTCTCGAACCGTGATGTGAACTGAGTACCCCTATCTGAAATGCTAGAAACTGAAATACCATGCAGACGAACAATCTCCCAAATATAAATCTCTGCCAGTCGTTCGAAGAATAGGTAGTACACACAGGAATGAAGTGTGCGGACTTGGTCAGCCAATCCATTATCACCCAAATGGCATCAAACTTTCTCAAAGTCCATGAGAGTCCAACTATGTAGTCCATGGTGATCATATCCCACTTCCACTCGGAATCTTTGTCTACTGAAGCAATCCACCCAGTCTCTGGTTCTCATACTTCACCTGCTGACAATTGAGACACCGAACTATAAACCCAACTATATCTTTCTTCATCCGCCTCAATTAATAGTGCTGCCTCAAATCCTGGTACATCTTCGCGGCACCCGGATGAATGGAATACCGCGAACTATGGGCCTGCTCTAGAATCAACTCCTGAATCCCATCAACATTGGGTACATATACTCGTCCATGCATCTTCAATACACTGTCATCACTAATAGTAACATCTCTGACATCGCCATGCAAAACCTTGTCCTTGAGGACAAGCAAATGAGGGTCATCAAATTGATGCTCCCAGATACGATCAAACAAGAAAGATCGAGAAACCATGCAAGCTAGAACCCGACTAGGTTCCAAAAGGTCCAATCTCACAAACTGGCTGGCTAAGGCCTGAAATTTCATTGCCATGGGCCTCTCTACTGCTGGTAATAAGCCAAACTCCCCAGACTCTTTGCCCGGTGACTCAAAGCATCAACCACCACATTAGCCTTATCGGGGTGATACAAAATAGTGATATCATAGTCCTCCAACAGCTCTAACCACCTCCTTTGACGAAAATTAAGATCCTTCTGCTTGAACAGATTCTGAAAACTCTAGTGATCAGTATAAATCTCACAAGGCACACCGTACAAATAATGGCGCCAGATCTTCAAGGCTTGAACAATAGCCACTAACTCGAGATCATGGACATGATAATTCTTCTCGTGTACCTTTAACTTTCTAGGCGCGTAGGCAATCACCCTTCCGTCCAGCATCAATACCTCTCCAAGGCCAATCCTCGAGGCATCACAATAGATAGTATAAGACCCCAAACCGGTAAGCAATATCAAAACTGGGGCTGTAGTCAAAGCTGTCTCGAGCTTCTAAAAGCTTTCCTCACACTCTTTCCTCCACTAGAATGGAGCACCCTTCTGGTGATACATCAGGCCGAATGAAACACTTAACAAGCATTTCCTGTAACTTCTCCGTCAACTCAGGAGGAGCCATAGAGTACGGAGGAATAGAAATGGGCTGAGTGTCCGACAACGGATCAATGCCAAAATCAATATCTCTATCGGGTGGCATGCCTGGAAGGTCAGCTGGTATGGGTATCAATAATAACATCTCTCATATAAGCTAGATACCTGTCACACCCCTTCTCAACCATACGCTGAACCTTAAGGAATGAAATAACTCTATTAGAAGTATGATCTAAGGTACCCCTCCACTATACTCGCGGTACACCTGGCATAGCCAACATCACAATATTCGCATGACAATAAAGAATAGCATAATGGGGTGACAACCAGTCCAAGCCAAGAATAAGATCAAAGTCTACCATGCTGAGGAATAATAAATTGCCTCTGGTCGAGAAACCACTAAAAGAAATTGAACACGACCGATAAATGCGGTCCACAATAAGAGAATCTCCAACAGGAGTAGAAACATAAACATGAGAACTCAAAGAATCCTGAGATACACCCAAATGTGGGTCAAAATAAGAGGGAACGTAAGAATAAGTCGAACCTAGATCGAATAAAATCGATACATGTCTATGACAGACTAGGATAATACCTGTGATGACAGAATGGTAGGTAACAACCTTAGTACGGGCAGGAAGGGCATAGTATCTAGCCTAGTCTCCCCTTCTAAGAAGACCTCTACCTCCCCGACCTCCATCTCTAGCTGGCTGGGCAGGTGGGGTAGCAACTGGTGCTAAAATCATAACCTTGAAAATCTGCGGAGCACGCTGTGGCTGAGAAGTCTCTAGAGGTGCACCCCTCCCTAGTCTAGGGCAGTACCTCACCACATGACGTATGTCACTATACTCTAAACAACCTCGTGCCTGACGTGGTAGTGGGAACTGTGCGGTACAGGTATTCTGAGACCCCTGAACACCTGAAACACTGTGCGAAGCCTGAAATGCAAACTGAGTTGGCTGACCTACAAAACCCCTACCATGCCGTACTCATCCTCCAAAATAAGGGCCAGTGGATTTCTATGGTCTACAAGGCCTCCTCTCTTCCCTATACTCTCTCTCCTAACCTTGTTTTTCCCCTCCCTCCTGGACCCACTTATCCTCTACTCGGCAAGAGATTCTCACCACCCATTGAACTGGGACTACAGGCTGTATCGCCATAACACCAAGAACCTGACCAATGCGAACTCACTGCTCTGGAATGGGGGCAGCGGGAGTATAAGTCCCTTTTCTGATCTGTGAAGTAGTTGGTACAACCTGAATCAACCCTGCCTGAACCAATGTATCAAACATGCTCAGGAACTACGTTAAGGTCTCCTAAAGTGCTGGAGGAGTAGTAGCAATAGACGTATCATGCACATGGGCTCCAGTTGGAACTGCTGGTGGCTCCTCTATAGTAGCTCGTGCGAGTGCTCTAGTTGCACTGCGTGCGCGTCCATGGCCTCTACCCTATCCCGACCACTAACAACTCTCATTGGGGGCGCGGGTGTCCGGTCACCTCCAGTAGCACGTATCCTCACTATCACTGAGAGAATGGAAAACAGAGGTTTAGGATTGTGATGTCAAAAATCTCGCACGATAAGGAAATCAAATGAAGTGGAATTTTCCTATCGGTTCCATAGCCTCTCGTGGATAAATACAAACGTCGTCGTACCGATCTGCGAGACTCTAATAAATTGTTTTGTGATTCATGACTCCTATGAACTTAGAGTTCTGATACCAAATTTTCACAACCATATTTCACCCTCCGTGAACTATCGTGACGGCACCTAGTCTCTATGACTAGGTAAGCCTAACAAATTGAAGAAAAAAAAAGAAACAATAGACTAAAACTAGCCAAAAACTGCGAAATAACATAATAAACCATTTAAGATACCGCTCGGCATATACAATACAAACTCTCAAACTGAAACTACATTTCCCAAACCTCGGAATCTCATGAAATCATAAGTCGTGGAATAACTACACTATTCTAACTCCAGAGTGTCTAAACAAAGGAAAAGTACAAAAGGGTTATAACTAAAGAAGAGTATATAGGAACTCCTCGGTCTGCGAACGCAGCAGATATACCTCAAAGTCTCTAGAGATTGCCTCGCTTCGCTAATGATATGGCTGAGTCGATGTACCTGGATCTGCACATGAGAAAACATGTGCAGGAAAGGGCATGAGTACACCACAGCGGTACCTAGTAAGTGCCAAGCCTAACCTCGGTCGAGTACTGACGAGGAAGGTCATGGCCCTTCCGGTTATCAATATATAAGAAAAAGCAAGACAATTTAAGGTGCTTCGGTATAATCAAAACAATATAAGTAAATGAGAATAAATCACAGACAATATACACCTAGTATACAAGAATATCGACAAGGGGTCTCCCAGGATCCCGTCCCATAGTCCCAAACGTCAATACTCGGGGATCTCTCAGTATCCTCAATATATATGCTAGGGATCTCTTGGTATCCGACAATCTCTTAGTATCCTTAATATATGTGTTAGGGATCTCTTAGTATCCTCAATGTATGTACTGGGAATCTCTTAGTATCCTGAGGATCTCTTTCTATCCTTAATATATATTCTGGGGATCTCTTGATATCCCGAGGATCTCTTGGTATCCTCAATATATGTTCTAGGGATATCTTGATATCCCGCACTACCGTCAAAATAAATATATATGTAGAGTATACTCATCTATCATCCCAAAATAAAAAGATAACAATATCAATAAAAGAGTCCACAAGAACGAAACAGTATAAAGTAACACATTATAATGGTTAGAATAACAAAAATTACAATAGAGAAAATATCGCAGAAAGAGTACAGCTCAACACAGAGATAGCAACTGAGGATCTACCAGGATATAGTCCTTTAGACCCCAAATTTATATATCGAGCAACCGGGGATCTACCAGGATACCGCCCTGTAGCCCCCAAATGTAAATGTCCAATGGATCTCCCGAGTGTCGTTTCGTAGTCCAACTCATAGTGCACTGGGGTTTTACCGAAATTCTGATCCGTAGTCCCTAAATAAACAGACAATGGGGATCTATCGGGAACCATCCATAGTCCCAATGTAAATACGCTAACAACACAAGAATAATCAACTCAATTCTATTTAATATCAAAATAGATTTGTAATTCTAACCTAGTATGCTGCACAGAGTTCAGATAAGGAAGTTTGAGCAAGTAGGCAATTTAGTCATTTAGTCATGCTTTCCTAAGCTAACAGTAAGCTCAAAGTTCAAGTAGTGTAAACAGTAAAGTAAAATACGAAATATAGGTACTTAAATGGAAAAAAAGGATTTTCAACAATCAGCACAATTACGCGCTCATCACCTCACATACAAGGCATTTCAAATATCATAGTACCAAATCCTAAGGGGAGTTCCACCACATAAGGTTAGACAAGTCACTTACCTCGAACCGACTCAGAATTAACTCGAAACCACGCTCTTGCCACGAGTACTTGACTCCAAATGCCCTAAATATATTTAGTTCAATTACATAATGTAAATATAACTTCAAGTAACTGATTCCACTAATTAATTCTAAGCTAATACGCGAAATTAGGAAAAATGACCAAAATGCCCCGGGCCCACATCTCGGAATCGGGTAAAAGTTACGAATTATGAATCCCCATTTACTCATGAGTCTAACCATACCAAAATTATCCAAATCCGATGCCAAATCAAAACTCGAAAATTAGGTCAAAGAACTTTTCCAAAATTTTGCCCAATTTCTCACCCCAAATTCGAAAGTAGATGATGAATTCATGTTTAGATTAATGGGTTATAAGAAAAAAGGAGTTAAGAATCATTACCCGCAAACTCTCTCCGTAAATCTCTCCAAAATTCATCTCTTACAGAACACTCGGTTCAATTTGGTGATATAAACTCAAAACCCTCGATTTTGAACTTTATGTTTTGCCCAGACGCGACCTTAATCGCGATCGCGGAAACACCCATGTGATAGCGAAGAGTAACATCACTGACCACCGAATTAACCCTACATGAACGCGATAATACCTATGCGATCGCAATGTTGCACTACTCAGCTCTACACGATCGCGGTTGACCTCATGCGATCGCGAAGAGCAACTTCCAAATCCTTAGTTGCCTCACTTTTTCCTCTTCGCGAACCCGCCATAGCCATCATGTTCGAGATTCAACTTCTGCCATTACTACGTGTTCGCACTCCCCTTCCCGCGATCGCATAGAACAAAATCTCCTTGGCCTTATCCAAGCCTTCGCAATCACGAACCTCCTCACGCGATCGCGATGAAGAAAAGTCTACAACAAATACCAGCAAAAGTCTGATCCTTCTCCAAGTCCAAAAATGGTCCGTTGAGCATCCAGAACACACCCGAGGCCCTCGAAATCTCAACCAAACATGCCAACCAATCCTAAAACATCATTAAAACTTGTTCCAGCCTTCAAAATGCTCAAAACAACATTGAAACACCAATTTAACAACGGATTCAAGCCTAAGAACTTCAAAAACTCTCAAATCACGCTTTTGATCAAAATGTCTATCACATCTCATCTGAATGACCTAAAATTTTGCAAGAACATCACATTCAACACTACGGAGCTACTCCAATTTCCGGGATTTCATTCGAACCCGACACCAAAATCTCGCTATCAATCTGGAAACTTCAAAAATTCAACTTTCAGCATTTCAAGCCTAAATAAGCTACGGACCTCCAAAACACCATTTGAACACATCCCTAAGACCGAAATCACCCAACAAAACCAACGAAACCAACAGAATCCCATTCCAAGGCCATCTTCACACTTCTCCAACTACGGTCAAAATTCTAAAGCTTAAACTCTCATTTAGGGACTAAGTATCACAAAACACTCCAAAACTCAAAACCAAACATCCCGGCAAATCAAAATAGCAGAAACACACAGAAAGTAGTTAATAAGGGATTGGGAAGTTAATTCTTAAAATGACCGGTCGGATCGTTACAATATCAGACGTCTAAAATGGAATCAAGTTTGAAGACTGTTAAGCATGCGTACGTTCCACCTGGTACCTCAGCAAGGGGACGAGGGAGAAGTTTCAGAGCATTGAGTTCTGTTAGAGTAAATACTGAACAATAAGGTTTGATTGGCAAAAGTACTTTTAATATATTATCTTCTGATCTGAATAAGCTAACCCATAATGATAGCCTTGCACCTATATCTACATAAGAATGTGTATCGCTAGTTTCTTATTCTATGTTTTTAAAAGCAAATCATGGATTGGGAGCATGGTTTAGATACAAATTTTTGTGTTGTAAAATGACGAATCAGCTATGGTCTTCTACTGTATTTTTTTTAAATTTTTTTATTTAGTTTAGAATATTGTGTAATTGCTCATTTCTGCACTGTTACACCGCCTATGGGAGTTTGATACCAGGTAGTTTAGAATTATAGTGTTGTTGATTCATTTATAATGTGAGTTTTTTTTATTTTTTTATTTTTTTAAAATTTTGTAATTAATGAACTGCTCGTCGAACAATTCTGCTTCTTTTGTTTTACGTACATATATTTTGGATCATTTAGGAGATAATGGGTTTTGATTCTTGAGATTCAAAAGCAACAAATTTGGTTGGTCTCTTTGTAAACGTAAACAACATTTTGTTTTAAATTTTTTTTTAATTATTAGTTGTGTCCCCTGAAGCTCTAGAGTAGTTAATTTAGACATAAGTCTTGACCTTCCACAATAATCCCAAATTAGTTTAGGAAAATCATGAACATTTGTAGTTTGCTTTAATGGAATAAGATCCTTCAAAATTATTTGGGATGTGCCATGCCAAATAAAACCATAAAACACATGGCCCTTATTTAATTGATATTCTGAATTTTAGAAACCGGGACGTAACGTTTAGCAAATTTTCGTGTCCTCCCGCAAAGTTAATAACACGTTAGTCACTTTAGGCGCGTTCTTTAATAATCTTACATTTCTAAATTCGGGTGTGCATTTCATGCGACCCAAATCCAAATCCCAAAATATTGAATAAGAATGTGTCAAGGATCTGGGAGCATTTCATGTGACGTGATCCGAAAACACGTGTTTAAACGACGTTCTCTTTCTTAAAAATTAACTAAAAGCAGTGAATAATCTTAAAGTCGCACTATATGTTGGAACATGTATAAAAATTAGATTTTAGCCATTTATAATAATTTAAGAGACCGTGCTAGAACCAGGGGATCCGGTGGTGCCTAACACCTTCCCTCGGGTCAACAGAATTCCTTATACAGAATTTCTGGTTCGCAGACTTCAATTTTGAAGTCGACAATTTTCCTCGATTTGGGATTTAAATTAAATCGGCGACTTGGGACACCAACAGCCAATCCTATCCCAAGTGGCGACTCTAAAAATAAATAAATAATCTCATTTTGAATAATGTCACTTTAAATGGAAAAACTCCCTTATACATTTATCCTTCGGGGTAGGTGTGCAAAAAAGGAGGTGTGACAGCTCTGGCGACTCTGCTGGGGAAACGAACCTAGAACTTCGATTCAGGGTTCAAGAATTTGAGCTTAGTATAATTGTTATATTTGGCTTTATCTGATTTCTTCTACATGTTCCACGCTATATGTGCTAAATGTCTTACCCTTTTGATATTGGTTGAAATTGTATATATAAACTCTTGTGAATCCCTTCTTCTGTCTGAGTCTTCTACATCATGGAGAAGGGTGCACTTCATGTAGCTTCTCTTCTGTTTAGAGTCTTTCCCAATTTAGAACGAGGTTGGATAAGTTGCAAAGCCAGCGGAGCTTCTGTATCCCTGGTACGCTGCCTCCCCTCGGCTTGAGTTGTCCGCTCGGGTAAGCCAAGTCTAGACCAATAAACCTAGGGTTTAAACCTAGAAGAACAAAAACTCATGCTGGATCCCTAGTAGGACGCTTGTTTGCATCATGTACATTTGACTTAGGGAACTCAACACAGGGGTTGGGTACATCTAGGACAGGTGACCTGAAATGAAAAGACCATCCTGATGCATCTTACGTGCTACTTGCGCATTTATTTGCTCGGCTTTGCATGTTGACCGGCTTGTCTAAATGAGTGAAAATTGAAAAATAAGCAGTGTTAGGACTAAGTGAGGGTGACCGTTTGAGAAAAAAAACCAATGCCCAAATAATACCGAAATGCTTGAAAATAAATATAAAAAGAAATTTATTGTTCAGAAATAGTTTTGATTTTGGCAAGTCTGCCCGAACTACGCTGGTTTGATTCTCACCGGATGTGAGATACATAGGCAACCCTCATCGGGTCCAACCTTCCCTTTGCAAAAATAGCCAAAAAATGTTAAAACATTAATTTTTGTCATAAATAAGTCGGGTGATGCTATTCTTGCTTAAAATAAGCCGAGTGTCCCAAAAGGACGCCGGAAGGCCATTTTTCGCACGAACAGCCACCCTGAGTCATTTTAAATGGTTTGTGGGTACAGCCTTAAAATCTTCCTCCCAAAAGTGCTGAAAGGCCGTATTCGCAAAACCAAGTCCTTGTCTTTCTAAATAAAGAATTTTGCAAAAATAGCCAGTTTTTCAAAATAAGTCATTAAAATTCCCTTTTTAAATAAATGTGCAGGATGACAAGTAACATCGAAACCTTCTCAGTCCTGAGTGAGATCCATTTGAAACTCCATATGTGGTGGCATGATCTAGGAAAAGGAAGCAGAGAGACTGTGGTCAAGATTTTGGGCGGTCTAGTTGATTTACTGAACATCAAACCGAGGAAGGATATCATTGAGGCACTAATACCATTTTAGGACCTGACCCGTAATGTATTCCGGTTTTCAGATTTGGAACTCACACCTACATTAGAGGAGATTGCGGGTCTCAACGGGAACCTTCGAGGTAGATACCCACTGGCCCCACGACCGGTAACCTTTCATAGGTTTTTGGATTTGTTGAACATCAGCCGGGATATTCAAGACTCTTATCTGGCAGAAGGGTGTTGTACATTACATTTCTTATATCACCAGTATGGTAACCCAAAAGGTTTCGAGAAGCCCAACACTGGCTTGACACATGCCGGAAATAAGGACAAATGGGAAGCCCGCTGGGGTTTAGCCTTCATGGTAGCCTTTTTGGGAGTGGTGGTTTGTCCGAGAGAAGATGGTCACATAGAACTCGGCCATGTAGGGATGCTAGATGTTGCCATGAAAAAACCTACTAGTACAGTGGTTCCTCTGATCATAGCAGAAATGTACCGGGCTTTGACCAAATATCGCAAAGGCAGGAAATTCTTTCAATGTTGCAATTTGCTCTTACAGTTGTGGATGCAAGAACACCTCTATCACCGCATAGGCTATATGAATTACGGTTTAACCGGGTTGAGTTGTATTGTAGAATTTGGGACTCGGGTGACAGGTATTGTGCTCCCTGAGGGTACTGAGGCCTGGTCATCATGCTTAAGATCCCTGACTGCAGATAAAGTTGAATGGGCTTATGGGTGGCTTCCTGCTACTGAAGCTGCGTACATATCAACAGAGGTCCCCTATATTCTTTTGATGGGTATCCGAAGCATACATCCTTACTCTCTTTATCGGGTTTTGCGACAACTTGGAAGATTCCAGACAGTGCACAATGATGAAGACCTGAGTGAGCAAGTCATTGAGTTAGGCCCGAAGGCTGCATTTCCTGAAGGCAGAATCCAAAAGATATGGAATGAGTGCTGGTTCCTCGAGCCTAAAACCATAATACAGGACCAAGCTAGAGGCGAGGTTGATCCCAAGTATCTGACGTGGTTTGGCAAAAGATTTGAAATCCCAGAGAGACTCGTTAAAAGACCGCACGTGCAGCAATTTACCGATAGGGTCCAAGTTCAATGGGATTGGCAAGCAAAGGAAAAGGAGTACCGAGCTAGAATAGGACAGTTGGAGCAACAGGTGCAGGACCTCCAATTTGACAAGAGTGTATAGGCTGCAGCTGACGAGGGTGATAAAGAAATTAGCTCAGGATAACGAAGCACTCAAAGCCCAAATTAAGCAAATGAAAATAAATGCCAGGAACCAAGAAAGAAGTCTATCTGATGAAAGGTTGATCAAAGGGTTAAAGAGACAAATCTCGGACTGCCAAGAAGAATTAGAAAAATCCGAGGGAAACATGGCAAGGCTTCGGGAACAGTGGGCTAAGATGACTGAAGAAAGAGCCCAATTTGTGCAACAAATGAGGAGAAACTACGAGGGGACAATTGCCAAAATGAAGAGAAAAATGAATACTATGGAAGAAAAGACAGCCTAGTGGGATAAAGAATTCCAAACCGAAATGAACCAGTGCTATGGGTTAATTGCTGAGATGGAAAAGGAAATAAAATTGATACAAGACCTGCACTTCCAGGACTCTCATGTGCTAGAGGCTCGTACCCAACAAATAAGCCGACTCCTCCAAGAAAATGGCCAAATCAGGGAAAGGATCAGAAACATTGCCCACTATATTGTCATGAAGTGTTAGGCCGGTGAGCGAATGGATCATACCATGTCCTTTGCCTCAGTGATGATATTTGTTCACCAGGTCATGAATGATTTAGATCAGTTGCAAAGGGGTCTTGCACGTAGACCCGCGGCGATGCCGAATGATGCCCTGCGGGTCCCAGGATTTGAAGCATTGATGTATTCTTAGTCAATCGAGTTTGTATTTTTTCTTTTGAGCCTATTTTTGTAATTTCCTTTTCAAGAAAAGAAAAACAAATAGTCTAGTAGCTTTTGTAACCGCAATTGTTATTAATGAAAAACTGAAAATTCCCAAAAAATTATTTTCTTATTTTTGCATTTATTTGCAAAAACTACGCTTGGTCTGATTCATGCGGGGTCGTGATACGTAGGCAATATACATAAGATTCGATCATAATCCTAAGAAAAAGACAAAAAAGAGAAATACGATGAAATAAATAAAAGGAAAAAACAGGAGAGAAAAGAAACACAAAGGAAGAAAATAAGGCATTGAGAGAAAAACCATAGCCAAAGAAAAGAAAAAGTAGAAAATGAAAAGAGGGAAAAGAAAATGAGAGAAAAACAAAACAAAAAGAGAAAAGAAAAGAGAAAACGAATAAGAGAAAAAGCCGAGATGATGCATGTGACCGAAGCAGACATGTAGATATTCATTTAACTGTATAGGTGCGTCACACTCCATTGTGTAGTTACCTAACTATTACTTGTTTCACACTAACCGTTATTGCTATCATTCCAGCTGAGTATTTTAGAAACTGTGGTTGGTTTGTGGTAAACTGGCCTCGCATTGATACTTCACCAGATCCAAAGGAAAAATAGAGATGTCATCTGAAATAACCCTGCCTGCAATTCCCATACCCGAAGACAGACCAATCTCTGGGATCCTGGCCTCTGAATCCCTTACAGCTGAAGAAAATCGGATCTTGTGCCTGTGATTATGCTTGGAACAACGGAAAGGAACCTCCAAGCACTATCCCCGGATTCCCGGAGTTATTCCCTAGATCTGGAGGTGCTAACACTGTCCCTATCAGCCGCCCAAATATTCCTTTGGGGCAACCTACTATGACTGCTAGCTTCTTCGGAACACCCTCTGAGGCTCACCCCCAGGTTTTCCCATCTGGAATTGCTCCCAATATCTTCACAGCTCCACCATCCTCCGCAACAACACAACCATCACTACCAAAGCATGTTTTTGACCCCTCGGTCTTCACATTCCAGAATCCCGTCTTTCAGGCTGATCCTCCTCGTTATCCTCAGTACACCTACCCACAGCCACCATATGAGCTTATGCTGGGGCAGGATAAAACCCCCAAAGCCCCAGAGCAGTACGAGATGGCAAAGAGAATGAGAAGCCTCGAGCAAAGCTTGAAAAATATGCAAGGCTTAAGCGGGCAGAAGAGCGTTTCCTATACTGACTTGTGTATGTTCCTACATGTGCACTTGCCATCAGGATTCAAAATTCCAAAATTTGAAAACTATGATGGGCACGGTGACCCCATTGCTCTCCTGAAGAAGTACTGCAATCAGTTATGGGGTGCCGGCGGCAAAGAAGAATTATTGATGGCATATTTCAGGGAAAGCTTGATTGGTACCGCTTCAGAGTGGTATATGGATCAGGATGTCTCACGTGAGCATATATGGGATGATCAGGCCCGAGATTTTGTTCGACAATTTCAATACAATATAGACATTGCACCAGACAGGAACTCTTTGGTGAATCTAAAGAAAAAGCCCCTAGAGAGTTTCCGCGAATATGCAATTAAGTGGCGTAAACAGGCGTCAAGGGTAAAGCCTCCAATGGATGAGGTAGAGATGGTCACTGTTTTCCTACAGGCCCAAGAAGCAGACTATTTTCAAAATATGATGTCTGCCATGGGTAAGCCTTTCGCAGAGGAAATAAAAATCAGAGAAATGGTAGAAAATGGGCTAAAAACAGGCAGAATCTTGAGCCAGTCAGCCATAAACGCAACATCCCAAGCCATCCAAGGTGGGTCTGGAGGAATGTCTAAGGGCAAAAAGAAAGAAGAAACATTGATGGCAGCGTCGGGAGGAAGAAGATACCAGATGCCTAGACCGGTGTTCTCAGAAAGAACCCCTCAGCACTACTACCCTCACACAGACATGACTTATGCTCCCCCACCTTATGCGGTAATGAATGCTCAACCTTTCGGCCGACCGAAACCACAAGCTAATCGAAACCTACCTCCATTCCAAAGAAACCAGCCTCTTTACCAAAACCAATATAACCCTCGATCACCATAAAATAATTTCCGCCCTCAAGAACTGCCTAGACGACCAGCCTATCCCCCAAAACAGGACGAACCTAGAATCTCCAGCCTATCAATGGGGTGTCCATTGTGCCTATCATTCAGGAGCTGAAGGGCACAGTACTGACAACTGCTGGACATTGAAAAAAGTTGTGGAAGATTTGATCGAACAAGGGAAAATTATGTTGAGGGATGAAGAAGCCCCGAATGTTACCAATAATCCCTTACTCACTCATAACAACGGGCCGGTAATCGATATGATTTGTGAAGACCGAGACTTTTTTCCGGCTCTAAAAGCCATAATTACTAATGCCAATGCCGAAAGGAAGCCCAAGGTAGCCCCGAAGTAGGAAAAATGGAAGAAGAAGAATAAAGCTGTCAAAATTGAGCCTGAGAAGAAAACTGAGACAAAAGCAGAGTCAGCGCCTCCTAAACACGGGGTTCTTTATGTTCCGTGAGGTCGCCAAGAGAAACCACTAGTTATGAGCACTCCGAGGAAGTATGAAGAGAATAAGGGGACACAGATGTATGTGCCAAAAGGGGCCTATATGGTGTGGGGGACAATTAAACCGCCTCGGCTGAGTGAGCCAATGGTTATTGGATGCCCACCACAGAAGCCCATGACCGACCCCTCTGCAGTGCCGTGGAACTACCAACACACAGTGGTCACATACAAAGGCAAGGAAATTTCGGGAGAACTTCCAGGAACAATCCCTGTTGAAAAATATTTAAATATACAAGAGGTAAACAGTGCCACACGAAAGCGCTTTCCATCTAAGAAGCCGGTGAGCGCTGAAGAAGCAGAGGCCTTCTTTCAGAAAATGAAAATGCCGGATTATGAAAAAGTAGACCAATTGAGGAAGTGTCCCGAGCAAGTGTCATTGTTGTCACTGGTGACTAAATCTGCTGAACATTAGAAGATCCTTATGAAAACTCTAAACGAAGCATATGTGCGAATCGAGACTTCGGTTGAACAACTTGAAAGGATGGCAGAAAGATTCTTCGCCTTCAACCAACTCTCCTTTAGTAAAAGTGATTTACCTCCAAAAGGAGCTACCCACAATAAAACCTTGCACCTGACTGTCAAATATGAAGGTTACTACGCTAAGCGGGTCATGGTGAACGGAGGCTCGGGGGTCGACATCTGCCCACTCTCCACTTTGCAAGGAATGGAGATAGGGACGAGAAGGATTCATCCAAATAATGTTTGCGTAAGAGCTTTCGATGATGTTAAAAGAGATACCATCAGCGAAATTGATTTGATACTGACCATAGGCCCGGTGGATTTTGAGGTGACTTTCCAGGTGTTAGACATGGATACGTCTTACAATTTTCTTCTGGGAAGGCCTTGGATCCATGCTGCAGAAGTTGTGCCCTCTACCCTCCACTAGAAGGTGAAATTTGAGCATGAAGATCAGGAGATCGTGGTTCAGGGGGAAGGTGAGAAGTCCATATATCGTGACCCATCTATCCCCTGCCTGGAGGCGAGGGAGGGAAGTGAACATATCGTCAATCAAGCCTTTGAAATTGTGGTAGTTGATCAGTATGAGGAAGGACATCCATGCCCCCAGCCTTTCTTATCTAATGCTTTGATCATAGTAGCCAAGGAAATGATTAGACATGGTTTCAAACCAGGAAAAGGGTGGGGAAAATCTTTGCAAGAAATATCCGAACCAGTAACGCTACCCGCAGCAAAAAAGTATTTCGGGATAGGACTCCACTCTACCCCAGATGATGAGAAATAGGCCGACGAAAGAAAGAAAGAAGGATGGGTTCTGCCGCAACTATTGCCACATCTGTATGAGACCTTTGTCAAGCCTAAGTATGGCGAAGAAGAAGATGATGAGGTGTTCACGACTAGTGAAATAGAAGATATCTGTGGAGCTATGAGGAAAATGCTTTATGAAACCAACATGGTCCAGCCGGGGGAAGGGACTAGCACCGCCGAGGTGCTCTACATGGGACCAGGTGCCAAACTCCAAAATTGGAAGGCTACGCCATTCCCGATCAGGCGGGAGTCCCGGTAGACTAGCCTTGTCACCTTTTCTACATCTCGAGTTGTTTCAGGGTGTAACTCAGATGTTTCTTTTAGTTTCTTGTCTTTTAAATTCTTGAATGTAAACCATGTTATCTTTCCAAATTCCAAGAAATTACCTTTTCTGCGTCTCGAGTTGTTTCAGGGTGCAACTCGGATGTTTCTTTTAGTTTCTTGTCTTTTAAATTCTTGAATTAAACCTTGTTATCTTTCCAAATTCCAAGAAATGAAATAAATATTTCATCATCCATTTTCTCTTTATTCTTTGTGATTTTTGTTATTTTCCCTTTCATCTTTTCTTTTCAGTTATAATAATGCGGCTTTAAATAACATGACATGCTTGCGGACTTCATGCCCAGACTCAGACACGTTGTCTAACAGTGAAGTAATGAATCAAGAATCGGAATATGATGAAGAAGAGCTTTTAGGGAAATAAACCGAGAATTGGAACAATTTGAGAACAAACCTAACCCAAATCTGAATGACACTGAATCGGTTAATTTGGGAACTGCCAAAGAAATAAGGGAAACCAAAATAAGTATTCACACAGATGAGAAAACTCGAGATGCAATAATCAAACTCTTGATTGAGTTTAAATATGTGTTTTCTTGGTCGTATGATGAAATGCCAGGACTAAGTGTGGATCTAGTGGTGCACAAACCGCCAATTTACCCCGATTGTCCTCCTATGCAGCAAAAGCAAAGAAAGTTTAAAACTGATATCAGTGAAAATATTAAAGAAGAAATCATAAAACAACTGAAGGCGGGGGTAATCCGAGTTGTCCGATATACTACATGGCTAGCCAATGTGGTTCCAGTGACCAAGAAAGACGGGAAAACCCGGGTGTGTGTGGACTATCGATATTTGAATAGGGCAAGTCCTAAAGATAATTTTTCGTTGCCTAACATCCACATCCTTGTTGGTAACTGCGCCAAACATGAAATACAGTCCTTCGTGGATTGTTACGCAGGATATCACCAGGTGTTGATGGATGAAGAAGATGCCGAGAAGACAGCTTTCACTACACCTAGGGGTGCCTACTTCTATCGGGTCATGCCATTTGGGCTAAAGAACGCCGGGGCAACCTATATGAGAGCCATGACTGCCATTTTCCATGACATGATGCATCAAGAGATAGAGGTGTATGTGGATGACGTAATCATCAAGTCCCAAACTCAGAGTGACCACGTTCGAGATTTGAGAAAGTTCTTTGAATGGCTATGCAAGTATGATTTGAAGTTGAATCCGACCAAATGTGCCTTCGGAGTCCCATCAGGCAAGCTCCTGGGTTTCATAGTCAGTAGGAGAGGTATTGAGTTAGATCCAACGAAGATAAAAGTCATTTGAGATCTGCCTCCTCCGAGAACTAAGAAAGACGTGATGAGTTTATTGGGCAAGTTAAACTATATTAGTCGGTTCATTGCTCAACTGACTACCACGTGTGAGCCCATATTCAAACTGTTGAAGAAAGATGAAGCAATCAAATGGACATCCAGATGTCAAGAGGCCTTTGACAAGATCAAGGAATATCTGTCAAATCCTTCGGTGTTGGTCCCACCTGAGCCAGGGCGATCTCTCTTCTTGTATCTGACGGTGCTGGAAAATTCTTTTGGTTACATTCTGGGGCAACACGATATACTCGGCAAGAAAGAGCAGGAAATCTAGTATCTGGGTAAGAAGTTCACCGGCTACGAGGCCAAATATACTTTGTTGGAGAGAACATGCTGTGCTCTGACGTGGGTCGCTCAGAAGTTGAGACACTATCTTCAAGCCTACACTACCTATCTCATAACCAGGTTGGATCCTTTGAAATAAATATTCCAGAAATCAATGCCCACTGGGAGACTGACGAAATGGAAAAATCTTGCTCACTGAATTTGACATAGTCTATGTCACTCGCACGACAATGAAAGCCCAGGCATTGGTGGATCATTTAGTGGAAAACTCGGTTGACGAGGAATACCAACCATTGAGCACATATTTCCCAGATGAAGAAGTTAATTTAGTAGAAGCTATCTCTGAAGACACTCGTGCTTGGAAAATGTTCTTTAACGGAGCGGTAAACGCAAGAGGTGTAGGCATTGGAGAAATCTTGATATCATCCAATGGTCAGCACTATCCAGCTACAACTAGGCTCCGATTCTTCTGCACAAACAATACAACTGAATATGAAGCCTGCATCATGGGCATGAATATGGCCATTGACCAAGATGTTGAAGATTTATTGATCACGGGGGACTCCGATTTGATTATCCGGCAAGCACAGGGAGAGTGGGAGACTCGAGATGTTAAGCTCGTTCCATATTGGCAGCATGTGGAACATCTCACCAAACGCTTCAAGTCAATATATTTCAGGTACATCCCTCGATGTCACAATGAACTAGCTGATGCACTCGCCACTTTAGCTTCAATGCTGCCATACCCAGGCAATGCCCATATTGATCCCCTGGAAATTCAAATCAAAGAAAGGCACGATTATTGTAATGCGGTCTAGATAAAATTTAGAACTCAGCCAAGGTATCATGATATCAAGAGGTATCTGAAAACACAAGAGTATCTCGAGCAAGCCACTGGAGATCAGAAGAGAACCATTAGACGGTATGCGAGTGGTTTCTTCTTAAGCGGTGATGTTTTGTATAAGAGGACCTCAGACCTCAACTTGCTAAGATGTATTGATGCTGAGGAAGCTGGAAGAATTATGAAGGAAGTGCACGCAGGAGTATGAGGACCGCATATGAATGGTTATGTGTTGGCAAAGAAGATTCTGCGAGCGGGGTATTATTGGATACCCATGGAAAAGGATTGCTTCAGCTTTGTTCGAAAAGGCTATCAATGTCAGGTGCACAGTGATTTGATTCATGCACCTCCAACAGAGCTTCATCCGATGTCAGCACCTTGGCCATTTGTTACCTGGGGTATGGATGTTATCGGGCCGATCGAGCCAAAAACTTCAAATAGGCATAGATTCATATTGGTTGCAATCGATTACTTCACAAAATGAGTTGAGGCCATCACTCTCAAGTTGGTCACCAAGAAAGCTGTGGTAGACTTTGTGCAATCCAATCTCATTTGTCGCTTTGGCATCCGTGCAACCATCATTACCAACAATGCTGCAAACTTGAATAGTCATCTGATGGGAGAGGTGTGTGAACAATTCAAGATAACACATAGAAACTCTACTCCTTATCGTCCAAAAGCCAATGGTTCCATTGAAGCAGCGAATAAGAACATCAAGAAGATTTTGAGAAAGATAATTCAAAGTTCCAGGCAATGGTATGAAAAGCTGCCTTTTGCATTACTTGGGTATCGCACCATAGTGCGTACATCAATCAGAGCGACTCCGTACTTTTTAGTCTACGAAACTGAAGCAGTCATACCTGCAGAAGTTGAAATCCATTCGCTTCGCATAATAGTTGAAGCAAAAATTGAGGACAGTGAGTGGGTCAAAACCCGGCTAGAGCAGCTGTCATTAATTGATGAAAAACGGATGGCCGCCGTTTTCCACGGGCATTTGTACCAACAAAGAATGGCTTGCGCCTATAACAAAAAAGTGTATCCCAGGAATTTTGAAATGGAACAGCTCGTGCTCAGACGCATTCTCCCTCATCACCAGGAAGCAAAAGGAAAGTTTTCTCCTAATTGGAAAGGACCATACATAATCCGAAAGATTTTGCCAAAAGGAGCATTGTATTTGGGAGACGTCGAAGAAAATGATCCTTAAACAACAGTCAATGCGGATGCAATCAAAAGGTATTATGTCTAGGCCTCCTGGTTTGATAGCTTTTGTGTAATTGAGATGACGAAGGCTTTCCTTCTCGCTACCCCAAACACTATCAACCCTTTGTAAACCCCTTTGAGCCGGTTACTCTTCTTCGACCACCCTCTTTGAAACCCGGAAGTATTATCGAAAAAAAGAAAAGAAAAAGAAAATATGAAAAAAAGAAGAGAGAAAAGAAAATGAAAATATGATGAAAACAAAAAGAGAAAGAGAAAATAAAAACAAAACAAAAACAAACACAAAAATTATTAGCATGAAATACGTTTGAATTGATTCCGAAAGGATAAGTAGGCAGCCTCTCCCTGAGGTTCAATCACACCAAACCAAAAATCCCAATTTCCTCCAAAAATTGAAACTGGGGCAGATGATATGATGGTTCGGCTATGAATCCGCCGAAATGGTTCCAAAGTTGTAGTTCCGCCCAAAATCCTTCTTACCCCAAAAAACCTTGTCCAACTCATTCTGATCAATTGGCAAAGGCAGGAAAGTGGAAAACGTCATTGATTGGAATCTGACACAATGCAAATTGAGAGAAATAAATTGAGAGAGTCTTATCGGTGAAAACCTTCGGGCATCATAAGGCGACGGTGAGTAGAGAGAATGAAAATGAGAGAGCCCGCTTAGTGAAAATTCGCAAAGAGCACTATCAGGCGGCGGTGAGAAGATAAATGAGAGAGGTCGATTGGCGAAAACCCACAAAGGGCGCTGTCGGCCAAAAATAAGACATCTCACTACTACAAGAGTCCTGGCAAAGTTCCCTGGTTTTGAAGTGCGGATCAATGGGTTCACGAGAAGCTGGAAAGTTTGTGTGGGTCGGGCGTCTAGTCCAAGAAGCATGTCATGTTCATTTGAAGCCAACATGCACACCCCAAAATAAGTCCATTTCCCCCGAAAGGGACACTTTTCTTTAAACTCATCCGTTTGCCTTCTGTATATTTCTACTTTGAATCCTTTTCGGTTTAACACTGATTTCGGAGTTACTACAAAGAAAGGTGGCAGGATTGGTTCTATCGGGCTCTGCCTGGCAAAAGCCAAAGAAAATACCTAACTTCAGCGGGTGCGTCAGTCCAATCTCGATTGACCATGGTGATTGATGCTTTCAAAGTAAAGACATTGGAAAAGAAAGAAAATCAAAGGCAAAAGCAGAACAAAGTGAAAAGGCCGGAGCCCACACGGGTGAGTTATAATGAAATCCTGAGAGTTGAACCCGGTTGGTTGGAAAAGAGATTCACCTTCCAGGCCAACAAGCAGCAAAATTTCTCAACGGAAAAGGGGCCGGGATCAAGCAATTGGGATGATCAAAGCCACAAAACCAACCACCATTTAAAAACTAATAAATTATTCTTCGTTGAAAACAGATTCCATTCAAAGCAACCATGCAAGAAGCAGGTGCAACCCAAAAGGAAATGAAATGCGCAAGTGCTGAAACAACTTTGCAGCAGGAAAACGACCAAAAAGGAAGTGTTCCCCAATTTCTTTCGTGCGTTTTGCTAAATAAAAAGGAAGATATACAAAAAAAATTAAAAAAAAATAAGAAAAAGAATAAGAAGAAAAGAAATGAAAATGAAAATCCTAGAAGAAAAACAAATCATAGTAATATAGGAGCCTTTTTCTTTCCAAATCCCGGCCAAAAATCCAACGATCTCCTGGCCAAAAAACCGAAGAGCTTTTTCCTTTCCAAATCCTAGCCAAAAAACCGTGGATCTCCCGGCCAAAAAATCGAGGATCTTTTTCTTTCCAAATCCCGGCAAAAAAATCGAGGATCTCCTGGCCAAAAAACCGAGGATCTCCCGGACAAAAAACCGAGGAGCTTTTTCTTTCAAAATCCCGGCCAAAAAACCAAGGATCTCCCTGGCAAAAACCAAGGAGCTTTTTCTTTCCAAATCCCGGCCAAAAATCGAGGATCTCCCTGGCAAAAACCAATGAGCTTTTTCTTTCCAAATCCTGGCCAAAAAATCGAGGATCTCCCTGGCAAAATCCAAGGAACTTTTTCTTTTCAATCCCGGCCAAAAAATCGAGGATTTCCCGGCCAAAAAACCGAGGAGCTTTTTATTTCCAAATCCCGACCAAAAACCGAGGATCTCCCGGCTAAAAACCATGGATCTCCCTAGCAAACACCAAGGAGCTTTTTCTTTCCAAATCCCGGCCAAAAACCGAGGATCTCCGTAGCAAAAACCAATGAGCTTTTACTTTTCAAATCCCAACCAAAAAATCGAGGATCTCCCTAGCAAAAACAAAGGAGCTTTTTCTTTCCAAATCCCGGCCAAAAAACCGAGGATCTCCCGACCAAAAAAACGAGAAGCTTTTTCTTTCCAAATCCCGTCCAAAAAACCGAGGATCTCCCAGCCAAAACCGAGGAGCTTTTTCTTTTCAAATCCTTGCCAAAAAACTGAGGATCTCCCGGCCAAAAAACCGAGGAGCCTTTTTCTTTCCAAATCCCGGCTAAAAAATCGAGGATCTCCCGGCCAAAAAACTGAGGAGCTTTTTCTTTCCAAATCCTGGCCAAAAAACCGAGGATCTCCCGACCAAAAAATCGAGGAGCTTTTTGTTTCCAAATCCCGGCCAAAAAACCGAGGATCTCTCGGCCAAAAAATCGAGGATCTTTTTTCTTTCCGTCCTGGCAAAAACCGAGGACCCCTTTTTCTTTCCCGGTATAACCCAGTCATTTTCCGGCATAACCTGGATCCATTCACAAGGATACACAATCCCGATTTGACTGCTTAGATATGTGTCACAACTAACTCACAAAATTTTTCTAGTGAAAACTGGGGCAGAAAATTTCGTTCGTTTGTTTGTTTTGGTATCTTAAGCAGGTCGATCTCAATACACAAGGTGCGAGATGACTGATGGAATGAGTCTCAATCTAGAATCAAGAAAAGAAGAAAATAACAAAAAGAAATAAACTCAAAAGTGAAGCAAGCAAGGGTGCATATTGCTCAAAATCTAATTGAAGTAACAAGCTCCGATGATCCTGTTTTGACCCAATGCTGCATGGAGAAGTAAACACCTACAACTTGCGAGCATCAAGATTCAGATCGAGGTCCACAACAAAATCAGCTAAGACTCAAGATCAAGTTTCAAGAGAATTAGAGATAGGAATCTTGTAACTCATAGTTGATAGGCATAGCTAGCTTAGCTTTGATTTTCCTTTTGGTGTAATAAGGAGGTCAGCAGGCAGTAGCGGCAGCAGTGAAATCACAGCTCCTGGTAGTCCCAGTTACCAAACCTTTCTGAACTATACCTGACCTGATTCCTTTATTGCCGGGGATATGTAGACAACCTCTGAAGTAAGGTTCGGTGAGACTCTTTCAAAAAATACTTCTCATGGAGTTTCAAAAGGGCAAAAATCCCTCATATTGCTCACATTATCTTTGCCTAAACAATCTTCATGTTTCCGAGCAAAGAGGGGCAGCTGTAAGCACGTGATTTTTGCCCTATACGAGATACTCCTACGAATTTCAAGGAAATATAATTTTTCTAATTATTTACCATTTTATAGAATTTTGTAGAATTTTTATCTTGTGCACGTTTAAGTCATAAAAAATGCCAAAAATATCACGCATGATATTTAGGCCTTACTTTTACATTAGGATTAATCGATAGTTACTTGTTTTATAAAAATTAAAAATCACGAAAAATGCTTCATTTTACACCTTTTCTTTATTGATTTTTTTTTTAATTTAGGATTAAGTAGGTTTTAGAATTTTATAATTAGTATAATTTTATATTTTTTAGGATTTTTAATAAAAAAAAGATAAAAAGAAAATTAGGAATAAAAAAAAGAATTGGAAGAACCTTCCCCCACATGAGACATTTCCCAAAAAATTTTTTCCCTAAAGACTTTTCCCCATATGAGACATTCTCCCAAAATATTTCTCCCCAAAAGACCTTCTTCACATAAGACCTTACCCAAAAAAATACTCTCCCACACAAGACCCCATCCACATTAGAAAATAGCATATATATACACTTAAAAAATACAATCAGCGGGGAGAGGCCAAAAACGTGAACCCGCTCCCCATTGTTCAACCCAGCGTCGTTCCCCCATTGGAAGATCTTCCTCACCTTTTCATGCTTCAACACAGGAGAGATCCAAAATATTCCCTCTCCATGAAAACCTAGAAGCTTTTCTCTTTTCCTCCGAGCCAAACCCCTACAAAACACATACACAAACACATGAAATAACTAGGTGAAGAGAGTTCCATTTTTGAATAATTTAGATTCAGATTCGAGTACCGGATTTTGCTTTGCTGAGCTGCTGCTGATTTCTGACTCATTGATTTAGTCTCTGTTTGATTTTCTCTTCTTCAAAATTAATTCTCGAGAAACCAGGTATGTCTCTTCTCATATCTGTATTTTTAGTTTTAGTCTAATATAAAATCACAATTGTTTTTGCTCTATACCCCTGCTTGGTTGGATTTGCAACATTGTAGTAGTTCTAACGTGAATGAAACCTCATTTGTGATTTGTCGTAGTTAAGATTGTTCTGATGAATGCTTTTTAAATCGCAAGATCTAGATTTTGTTTTTGTTTAAGCCTATATCTACATAAGAATGTGTATCGCTAGTTTCTTATTCTATGTTTTTAAAAGCAAATCATGGATTTGGAGCATGGTTTAGATACAAATTTTTGTGCTGTAAAATGACGAATCTGCTATGGTCTCCTACTGTATTTTTTTTTTTATTTTTAATTTAGTTTAGAATATTGTGTAATTGCTCATTTCTGCACTGTTACACCGCCTATGGGAGTTTGATACCAGGTAGTTTAGAATTATAGTGTTGTTGATTCATTTATAATGTGAGTTTTTTTTATTTTTTTATTTTTTTAAAATTTTGTAATTAATGAACTGCTCGTCGAACAATTCTGCTTCTTTTGTTTTACGTACATATATTTNGATTGTTCTGATGAATGCTTTTTAAATCGCAAGATCTAGATTTTGTTTTTGTTTAAGCCTATATCTACATAAGAATGTGTATCGCTAGTTTCTTATTCTATGTTTTTAAAAGCAAATCATGGATTTGGAGCATGGTTTAGATACAAATTTTTGTGCTGTAAAATGACGAATCTGCTATGGTCTCCTACTGTATTTTTTTTTTTATTTTTAATTTAGTTTAGAATATTGTGTAATTGCTCATTTCTGCACTGTTACACCGCCTATGGGAGTTTGATACCAGGTAGTTTAGAATTATAGTGTTGTTGATTCATTTATAATATGAGTTTTTTTTTAATTTTTTTTTTAAAATTTTGTAATTAACGAACTGCTCGTCGAACAATTCTTCTTCTTTTGTTTTACGTACATATATTTTGGTTCATTTAGGAGATAATGGGTTTTAATTCTTGAGATTCAAAAGCAACAAATTTGGTTGGTCTCTTTGTAAACGTAAACAACATTTTGTTTTAAATTTTTTTTTTAATTATTAGTTGTGTCCCCTGAAGCTCGAGAGTAGTTAATTTAGACATAAGTCTTGACCTTCCACAATAATCCCAAATTAGTTTAGGAAAATCATGAATATTTGTAGTTTGCTTTAATGGAATAAGATCCTTCAAAATTATTTGGGATGTGCCATGCCAAATAAAACCATAAAATGCATGGCCCTCATTTAATTGATATTCTGAATCTTTAGAAACAGGGACATGTCGTTTAGCGAATTGTCATGACCTCCCACAAAGTTAATAACACATTAGTCACTTTAGACGCGTTCTTTAATAATCTTACCTTCCTAAATTCGGGTGCGCATTTCATGCGACCCAAATGTAAATCCCAAAACAATGAATAGGAATGTGTCGAGGATTCGGGAGCATTTCATGTGACGTGATCCGAAAACACGTTTTTAAACGACGTTCACTTTCTTAAAAATTAACTAAAAGCGGTGAATAATCTTAAAGTCGCACTATAGGTTGGAAGATGTATAAAAATTAGATTTTAGCCATTTATAATAATTGAAGCGACCGTGCTAGAACCACGGGATCCGGGGGTGCCTAACACCTTCCCTCAGGTCAACAGAATTCCTTATATAAAATTTCTGGTTCGCAGACTCCAATTTGGAAGTCGACAATTTTTCTCGATTTGGGATTTAAATTAAACCGGTGACTTGGGACACCAAAAGCCAATCCTATCCCAAGTGGCGACTCTTAATATAAATAAATAATCTCATTTTAAATAATTTTACTTTAAATGGAAAAACTCCCGTATACATTTATCCTTCGGGGTAGGTGTGCAAAAAAGGAGGTGTCACAACAACAACTATCAGTCTAGTATTCAGATGGCAGCATATGAGGCCTTGTATGGTAGACGGTGTAGATCTACAGTTGGTTGGTTCGAGCCCGGCGAGGCTAGACTATTGGGGACAGAGTTGGTTCAGGATGCCTTAGAGAAGGTGAAAGTGATTCAGGAGAGACTTCGTATAGCTCAGTCGCGTCAGAAGAGTTATGCGGACCGGAAGGTTCGAGATGTATCTCACATGGTGGGTGAGAAGGTCTTGCTGAAGGTTTCGCCCATGAAGGGTGTTATGAGATTTGGAAAGAAAGGGAAGTTGATCCCGCGATTTATTGGACCATTTGAGGTACTTAGGAGGACTGGAGAGGTGTCCTATATGCTTGCTTTGCCACCTAGTTTGTCGGGCGTTCATCTGGTATTTCATGTTTCTATGCTCCGGAAGTATGTTAGGGACCCGTCTCATGTTTTGGGCCCAGGGCTTGGGTTTTGTCAATTTCGTGAATTGTGATATTTTTCGATTGTTTTCGATTGGTTATTGTCTCCTTAGCATAAAGTGATATATTCGTTGTGATTTTGGTCAGATTCGACGCACGAGGAGGCCAATTTGAGAGGCAAAGGCACGGCAAGCTAAACTTTTCACCGATTTGAGGTGAGTAATTGATGTAAATGATGTCCTGAAGGTTTGAAATCCCGAAAATTTCACATCATAACGCTATATTGAGGTGACTTGCATGCCAGATAATGGGCGTGGGGTAGAACACCAAAGGGGATTGTGACTGGGTCCGTCCCGCTTAATGAAAATACTACCAAATTGCTTGAAGCTTAGTTGATATCCTTATAAAAAATGGATTGATTGTTATAATTTGGCCTCATGCCAACTGATTGAATCCTTTAGGGATTATTTTTAATGGTTTCTTATCATATTCTCATATAATTGATCTCAGTCCAAGGTTTTAAATATTGTCTTGCTAACTCAGCCATCTTTCTAAGATTTGAAAACTTAAATGATATTTCTAAATGATATTTTGGGCTGAGAACTACTATTTTACAAATGCCCAAGGGGCTTATAATGATTTCTGGACTGAGTATGGATTGGGCTGCACACCGCAGCAGTGTTATATTGATATTGAGGCCGAGAGCCTGATTGATTACATTGATCTTGAGGCCGAGAGCCTGGTTGATTATATTGATATTGAGGTCGAGAGCCTGGTTGATCCCACAAGATGGCTTGATATTGCGCTTGGGCTGTAGGAGCCCTTCCAGAGTTTGTACACACCCCAGTGAGCACCGTCGATGATAAATAAATGGATGGCTCGGGCTGCGCGCCGCAATGGGTACCAGAGTGTACCGTCATATGCATTGCATTGCACTCATGCCTTTGTTCTTTATCTGTCTTACCTGTCTCAGTATCTGCACTCTTATTTCATTGACTTGTCGTCTCATTATTAAATGTTCTAAACAGCCAGTTATAGTTTACTTCGAATTTTTCCATGATTTCTCATCCTCAGTCTTTATTTATTTTTATTACTCACTAGGTCGGAGTACTCACATTACTCCCTAAACCATGTGTGCAGGTACAAATATTCCTGAGGCTTAGAGTGAGCTTTCCTGCCTTTCAGTTTTCATCGATGATATCGAGGTAGCTGCATGGCGTTCACAGACATGATTTCTCCTTCTATATTTACTTATTATTCCGCATTTCAAACTTATTTTCTGTATTAGGTTGTGAAACCATTTATTAGAGGCTTAGACTTGTGACACCGGATCAGTGGGCTGTTTTATAGAGATTTTTATGCTTTTGATTCTGCACATTCCAACTGTTTAAAAGAAAAAAAAATCCATACTTTGATTTATATTAAAGTGGTTAATCAGTAATAAACCGTGATAAGAAAATGGGTTGTGAGTGATAATTGATCGGGCATGCCTAGCATTGTATTGGTTCCATCACGATCGGGATTTGGGGTCATGACAACTTCTCAATGGAATCTCCATTACCCGCACAATAGTGATCCTCGATCGTTCCACGGCCTTCTACTGTGTTACCCAAATAATACCCAGAAATAGCAATTTCGTGTGGACGAAATTTTTAGGAAAACTTGGCTGAAAATTTCAGCCACCATGTTCTACCCCCCTCTAGGTGGAAAATCTTACGTATTTATAGCACAAGTTTTAAGGGTTAAGACCCTTTTCCAAAACCTGTTGGGTTTTGTTTTCTACCAGAAAAAGGATTCCTTTATTTTCTATTATTTAGGCACAGTAGGGACCACAAAATTTAATTAACAAGGCTTCCAATTATGGAATTAATTTGGAATTTTCGAAATTAATATCCACCATAATTAATTATGAATTATTCCACTAAAAGTTCGTAATTGCACTCCTTATTCAATTTCGAAATTCATCCATTAAATCTTATTTAATTTCCCATGTTAAGATTCAGATACTAACCAATTAAATTAAATTACTGACGATTTAATTTATTAATTATTTCCTTTAGACTTTCGCTTAACTCATTTCATGTGTCGGATACAAAATTCACCGGTCGGATTTACACATGAAAACTTATAAGCTTTCATAAAGGTGTATCATCAATCTCTAAACCGAGACATGGATTCCATCAACTAATTATTACTTTGCCAATATACATTATTATTATCCAATTTTTCAAGCATATTGACCTACGAAAGAATCTCTCCTTTTAATAAATTAAAATAATAATAATATACACAACTAATAATAATTATATCAAGATTAAGAGTATAAGTGCATTTAATGGCTAGAGAGTTTATTTTATTAAGTCGGTATAAAATACTTATCTCTACCTGGTCCGTTCAATACATACAAAATATACTAGCACAAGAAGTTGGAATCAAACCATTACCATAATCAAGATAAATTATATTTAATCTTGTGCTACAATAATTCCTGATGGATTGTCCAATTCCATCATTAGATTGTGAACTCAAACTTTATACTTATAAGAACCCATGATTTAATCTTCCATGTATAAGCTAAACTCTATACATTAAATTATCTACTATATAAGCAAAGGACACTGACAAATATATGATCTATTTAAAACTGAATAAATAATTATTTCATAATAAATACTATATCTAAACCAAACCCAAGGTTAATAGTATATATCCCAACAATCTCCCACTTAGACTTTTAACCATGATAATTATTTGTGACGACCCGACCCGTCGTCTCATGTGTTACTGCTCCGTTTTTTTTCCGTTTATTGCTTCTTAATATTTCATTATCGGTATGTGGTGTGTGAGAGTTGATTTGGATTGGTTTTGATAATAAATGAGTCACTTAGTCTCTTTAAGGAAGGCTTAAGTTGGAAAAAGTCAACCGAAAGTTGACTTATGAGTTAGAGCGCTCGGATGTGATTTCCGGCGATTCGGTTAGCTTCGGGAGGTTATTTGTGACTTAGGAGCGTGGCCAGAAGTAATTTTGGAGGTCCGATGTAGAATTAGGCTTGAATTGGCGAAGCTAGTATTTTGGCGAATTTCGGTTGATGGGTGAGATTTTGATCCGGGGGTCGGAATGGAATTTTGAGAGTTGCAGTAGCTCCGTTAGGTGATTTTGGATGTGCGCGTAAAATTTTAGGTCATTTGCAGGTGTTTCTGTTGGGTTTTTGATCGAATGCGTGTTTCGGAAGTTTTGAAGAAACTTAGGCTTGAATCCAGTGTGAATTGATGATTTTAGTGTTGTTTGATGTGTTTTGATGATTGGAACAAGTTCGTATGATGTTTTGGGATATGTTGGTACTTCTGGTTGAGGTCCCCGGGGCCTCGGGGTGATTTCGGATGGCTTAACGGAAGATTTTTGGACTTAGGATATTGCAGAAAATGCACAGCTGTTGCAGGCCAAATTTGGCCTTCGCGTTCATGGGAGGGACCCTCGCGTTCACGTAGTAGAGTTTCCTGGGCCATCGCATTCGCGTGTTTGGCCTTGTGTTCACGTAGAAGGGGCCTGGGTCCCTGCCTGGTTTGTTCATCGCGTTCGCGATGAGGAATTCGCATTCGCGTAGGTTGAGGACCCTGTGCATCGCGTTCGTGTAGTGGGATCGTGTTCGCATAGTTGGAGGACTCAGAGTATCGCATTCGCGTTTGGGTTGACGCATTCACGTAGAGTAAATTATTGGTCAGCAGAATTTGTTCATCGCGAACGGTGGATGTTGATCGCGTTCGCGTAGGGTAAAACCTGGGCGTCCAGAGGGATTTTTATATTATTTCATCCGCAACCCCATTCATTATTTCCTCCATTGTTGACCACCTTAAGAGCTTTTTGGTAGAAATTGAAGAGGATTTTGACGGGAATTGATTGGAGGTAAGTCTCGTGACCTAGAAACGCTATTTTATTGAAGAATCAGCCTTTAATTCTTGGAAAAATTGGGTGAAAAATTTGAGGAACTAAGGCTTGGGTTTTGAAATGAAAATTTGGGATTTGAAGGGGCATTTGAACTCCGATTTTGGTAAATTTGATATGAACGGACTCCTGGCGAGATGAGGAATCCGGTAATGTGAGTTTTATAATTTTTTGAGAAGCGGATCCGGGGCTCGGATTTTGCTAGTTTCAAGATTTTTGCTATTTCTCGATTATTTTCGATTGGGTATTGTTCCCTTGGCATATTGTAATGTATTCGCTCTGATTTTTGTTAGATTCGACGCATGTGGAGGCCTATTCGAGGGGCAAAGGCATCGCGGGCTAGAGATTTCACCAGTTCAAAGTAAGTAATACTTGTAAATGATATCCTGAGGGTTTGAAACCCCGGATTTGCACTTCATAGTGCTGTATTGAGGTGACTTGCACGCCGGATATGAGCGTGCGGTAGAGCACCATTGGGGATTGTGATTTGGTCCATTCCGATTGTTTATTTTACCGTGTATTTGACTGAACTACTTGTTACCATCATAATCTGGGCTGATTGCCATGTTTGGGCTTCGTGCCAACTATGTGAAACCTTCAGGGATTGATATTACTGTTTTCGCATTATTTGTGCATACTATTTGATCTCGGTCTAGGGTTTTAATACTAATTTGTAAACTCAGCCATTTTTCTAAGATTTGAGAACTTAAACAACATGTTATTGACGTCTTGAACTGTAAACTGTTATTTTGATATTGCCCAAGTGGCTTATGTGCATTTCTAGGCTGAGCATAGATCGGGTTGCGCACCACAGCAGTGTTGCATGTGCATTTCTGGATTGAGGATGGATCGGGCTTCACGCCGCAGCGGTGTGATATTGATATTGCGCTTGGGCTGTAGGAGCCCCTCCGGAGTCTGAACCCCCACAGTGAGCGCGGGTACCCAAATGGATCGGGCTGCACGCCGCAGCGGTCATGTGCATTGCATTGCATTCATGCATCGGTTCCTGTTTGTACTACGTGTCATGACATTCAACACTCACATTTCATTGGCATCCATGCTACTTCTTGCACTGTTTACCAGATACCCTGGTGTTATTTGTTGGTGGAGTGCTGTGCCCGAAGGGCTGACTTGCACTATCTGTTTTGCATTCATTTGCTTAATTGTCGGAAGAGGATATTTTCAAAAGAGGATTTTAACTGAACCAAATATTTTTAAAGGATTTTTACGGTTTTACTGTTTTCTCAAAGGGTTATACTGTCCTATATAGCATGATGGAGTGATCTTACGTGATTTCTTTTTGCTCAGTTATTATTTACTCATATTACCACTAAGTTGGAAGTACTCACTTTACTCCCTGCACCACGTGTGCAGATTCAGGTGTCCGGGAGCATAGTTGAGCTATTTGCTGCTTCAGAGCTTCTTAGGAGTTGTCGAGGTAGCTTCCTGACGTTCGCAGGACTCGCCTCCTCCCCTATCCCTTTATTATTTCTGCATTTTAAAACATCAATATTACTGAGGATGTATTATTTTGTTATCTTAGAGGCTCTAAACTCATGACCCCGGGTCTTTGGGAGTTTTATTGGTAGTTGTTGTGATTTCCGTACCACTTCTGTCTATAATCACTGTTTAGAACTATATCATCTGATAATATAATGCTATAAATTGAAAAATGGGTTGCGTGGTTGAGTTGTGAGTGTTATATGGTCGGGCTTGCCTAGCATTTGATGTTGGGCGCCATAACTACCGGGATTGGGGTCGTGATACGGTCCATCCCGATTGATGATTCTACTATATTTTTGAGTGAGCCTTAATTAACGTCTTTGTATTCTGGGCTAGTTGCCATGTTTGGGGCCTTGTGCCGACCTATAGAACCCTTAGGGGCAATTGTACATGATTGACCTCACTTAACTTGTTAAAATCGTACCCTCAGTCATGTTCTTAACTGTTAATATAATATGAACCGGCTTTAGAAATTGACGAATCAAAATGAGAATAATTTGTGGGCTGGAAATCCCAATCTTATCTTAGTATGCCTCAAGAGGCTAAGTTTATATTGACTGAGAGGGGTTGGGAACCCCATAGTGAGGGTATTTGATATGTTATGGATCGGGCTGCACG